>JAQZBX010024463.1:0-30152 GCA_029593785.1 Cabassous unicinctus
GCCCGCCTCCCACATGGGAGGTCCTGGGTTTGGTTTCCAGTGCCTCCTAAAGAAAAAACAAACAAACAAAAAAACCAAACACACAACAAGCAGACAACAAGTGCAAACAATGAACAAAAACAACAAACAAAAAAAAACAACAACGAGCAAACAGATGAGGGAGCCATCTTGGGGGGGGGAGAATAATAGGGCTTATGGGAGAAAAGGTTTGGTACTATAAAAATTGTAAAACTTTATAATTAGAAACTAAAAATCCCCATAACAATACAAGTAGAAATTCTAGCACTTCTGAGTCTCTACCAGACTGAGCACCTAGCATCACAGACAATTCTTTGCAGCCCAGCATCCTGGGACTCAGGCTTTTTTCTTTGAGATGCAGGTTCTTGTGACATTTACTTCAAATAGAGAACACTTTCATTAACATTAAACATCTGATGCAGGATTTTAATACAAATGGGTATTTAATACAGGGTTTTAATATACCTTTGAAACTTCTTTCTCTGCACCCACAGCTTCATCACATGGTTTAATATAATGGAAAATGGAGTGGCTGGTTTAATGGATTCATTACTTTCATCAAAGGAAGACACTTATGTAGATATACAGGTTTTTTCCTAAAGTCTTCATTTATTTCTACGGCTTTCTCCCTAAATGTAAGAAAGCTTGCCCTCGTTACCTCAAAACATTAATGTGCCGGCAAAAATGGTGTATTAGCCAACCCAACTTCTGAAATACAGTCTTCACTCCCCACATTTCCTGTCAAAGGAAGCAAACTCTGTTTTAGATCTGACCCTCTCGAAGCCCATGCAACTTCTTTAGTGCTCCAGACAGGAGCACCAAATGGCCTTGAGGGCAGGTTAGACTGCCTGGAACATTTCTTACTTATAAGGACCATTTCTTCTCCCCACACAATCACCATGTAATATATTCCTAACAAAATTAACAGTGGGTTCTCAATTTCATATATATTCGGCTCATGTTAACATTTTGTGATAGTCTCAAATGTTTTTTTATTGCAGGCTTGTTCAAACCAGAATCCAAACAAGGTCCATACATTGCATTTGATTGCTTTATCTACAAATTTTTTATTCTCTACCCCTTTACCTCTTTTTAATACGCTAGATTTATTGGAGAAAACCAGTTCTTTGTATCATAGTGTACCCTACTCTCTGAATTTGGCTGATTGCTTTCTCATGTTGGTGTTTAAGTAGTTCATCTATTCCCACTTTCCCTCTAAACTGGTCATTAGATCTTGACACTTGATTGAGGTTCAGGTTCAATTTTATTGGCAAGAATACTGCATATGTGGAACTTTATAGAGTTCCTGTTGCATTTTATCTTGAAACACAATGTCAAGATCTAATTGTGGTAATGCTAAGAGTGATCCGTGTATTAGGAGATGAATGCTCCATCCCTCCATTACAAAGTCCCCCATCAACTTTGCACTTAATGATTTACCAACCAATGATCATTTTCTAGATCCATTATTTCATTGAGACTGAAAAATGGTGTTTTCCTAAGTCTATCATTCCATCTGCATCTATTAGCTGCAACTCTTCTGTGAAGAAATTTACCTTATCAACTCTTTGGATAAGTTGAAGCACAGCTTGTTCAGGAAAGGTTGTCTTAATTCTTTCCTTCTATCAATTTTCAGAGTAAGGAGCTGGTGCACTAGCAACTCCAGTGGTGACCAATGATTCTTTTCCTGAGTATCATTATTAACTACTGAATTTTTATGTATTTATATTTCAAGCACTGATCACATTCCTTTTTGCTCAAATTATCCCAACTTCGCCAACAAGTGCCTTTTCAGTTTGGCTCCTGTATAATTTTGATATGACTTCATTAGAGTTTGATAGTTTCCTTACTTTCTGGCACCAAAACATATCAGACATATTTTGAAAATGTTCTGATATGTACCTGAAGCCAATCATTTCTCAAAAGGAGCTTCTTTTAGTAGGGAATCATAACTAAAGATCACAACCCTGTTATTAAGGGAGTTCTACTCCTGAACTAAAGTGGGGTGCAATCAGATAGAGTTTCCTTTTTGTGATGCTGAGGTTTTCTAGCTATCCACTAATAGCTATAAAGTTTTTATTGTGATTTCTCCAAGAGAAAATATCCTTATTGCAAATCTAAGACTAAGTAGTCTTGACTTCTTTATCCTTTTTGAAAAAACTGTTCTGCTTCTGTGATATTATGAGTCTTTTTAGGAGTTCCACCATTGAATTTAGGCAAATCAATTCCATAAATTGATGGAGAGGTAGACTGGAGGCAAGTACTAAGAAACTACCCTAAATCTTTTGAGTTGTAGCAAATACTAAGAAACTACTCTGAGTATTGTGAGATGCCCAAACTATGATGTCATAGACTCCGAAGTTATACCTCAAAATACATTTTTTTGAATATTAACAAATTTTATGAGGTAAAATTTGCTTATTTTTCAGTAAGGGCATTAATATATTTTCTATTTTGCAGATTATTTTGGTTTTATGGATATGAATTTTGTCCTTGGTTCAGAAATCTGTTCTTTTTATTTATGGCAGTCATTAGCAATACTTCAAGTTAACATAAGAAAAAATCCAACTCCAACTTTATTAGTAACCAGATGGTATACAAATTAAAACAAGAGAGCTTTTATTAAAACAAATTAACAGGGAGTGGGGGTAGCTCAGTGGTTTGAGCACCTGCTTCCCTTATATCAGATCCTGGGTTCAATCCCTGGTACCTCCTAAAAAAATATTAGCAAAAATTTTAAAAATTATATTCAGTTACAGGGAGTTTTGAACCACAGTCTCACTTTTTAGGCCTGCCCTTCTATCATGTTACTGGTTTCTGTTTCTCATCTACTCAGAATAGCTTCTATCTCCTTCCTTCCCCAAATAGCGGGTCTTTCCCCAAGCCCCCTCTTCTGGCCTGTCAGGGTTGAGCAGGCACAAAGATGCTGCTTAGAATTCAGGGCTCGGCTAACCTTTTCTATAAAGGGACAGATGGTAAATATTTTAGCCTTTTTGGGCAAACAAGTAAAATTAGGTACTCATACAGCCATCTAAAACGAAACCATTAAAAACGTAAAAACCAGTTTTAGCTTACGGGATGTACAAATATAGGTGGCAGGCCAGGCTTGGCGTGTGGGTCATAGTTTGCCAACTCCTGACTTAGATCTTCCTCAAGAAAGGACTCACTGCCCAACAATGAGGTGTATTATCTGACGGCCTCGAGAGGCAGGCTGCAGTATGGCCCACCTCAACCTTGAGCCATGTCCCTGCTATCGGGGTGGCCCCCAGGCAATGACTGAGTAGGGCGGTGGAACAAGGACCTTGCCACGTCTGCCCAACACAGGACTCCTCCTCAAGCAGACCACCATGCTCCAGATCTTTTTGTTGAGCTGGCAGAGACTCTATCAAGTTGGCATCTCAGTCCAGTGGCCCTCCCACCCAATCCTGTTTCCTCCTTTCTTTTCATAGGTGTGGCACCACTTTGGCACACCTGAGGCCATCTCAACATCAGCTTCCCAGACTGTGAAAACTGGCTCCAGGAGTGGCCTAGGAAAGTAGGCTAGATGGGGTTTAGGACTGGATAATCCCTGGCTGGCTGGGGAGAGACATGAACTGGCTCTATATAGACTATGAGGAATGCCTGTGTTTTATCCTCTATTTTTCAATTGTCCCCCCTCCTCCATCCCCTTGGGTTGAATGTATTCTTCCTCTGCATGTATCTCAAATACTGCCATTGGTGGAGGAAACTTGCAACTTTTCACAGTAGCCTAATTTTCTAGACATGCTGGATTTTTTTCTTTCTTTTTTGAGCCAAAGGGTCTTTGGGGTAGTGTGGCAGAACAGGGCTTGCTATAAGCTCCATTCTAGATGCCTTAAAATGGCATGCTTCATGTTCTGCCCTAATCTGTTCTAGAACTTTCCATTCTAGACTCACTTTCTACCATTCCTTGGACACTCACTCATATACATGCTACCACCACTCAGCCACATGACAGCTCCCCTTCTCCAAAGATGCATTCTCTTTTGTATTTCTGTGTCTTTCCACATATTCTCTTCTCCGCTTCAAATGCCCTCTACTCTTCTTCATAGGTAAAAGCACCCAAGGCACATGCTAGTCTTCCCTGATGTCACTCATTGGTCTTCAACTTCTCTCTGTTCCCAAAGCAGCCATGAGGTGTGGGCAAAGTGCTGTGTATCTATCGATCACCAACCATGTGCTGGCTGTTGTAGTGAGTGCCATCTCCTCTTCTCTGAACCTGAGTGTCCTCATCTAAATAGTCTGTCTCAATAGCCAGGAGTGCAGAACCAGTATATCAACCAAGGCCCGTCTGATTCCAAAGCTGATGGTATATCTAAAGCTACATCTATTTTCCACTAAGGTCGATATGCAAAGGCATCTTTTTTTATAGTTATTTGTTTAGATGTTGTAGCCATTTGGCAGTTTGATGTAATTATGAATTCCAAAACTATATATTGGATTAATGCTTGTAAACTGGTCTGCTAATCTGGGCATGATTAAGTTATGATTAGGGCGTTAACTGGGCCATGTCATTAGAGCGTTGAGCCCCACCCCCTGTTGGGTGGGGGAATCAAATATAAAAGGCAAGGCAAAGGACAGAGGGACAGTTTTTGAGTTGCAGTTTTGATGTTGGAGAGAAGGCCCCAGGATAGAGACAAGCCATTTGCCTGAAAGTTCACAGCTGGCCTTGTGGAGAGAAACAAAGCCTAGAGAGCCTAATAGTCTACAGCTGACCTTGTGGAAGAAACAGAGGCGCTGAGCCCGGAGAGAAATGCAGCCCCGGGAAGAGAGGAACCCAAGAAGCCTGAACCCTGGCAAATGTCGGCAGCTGCCTTGCTCCAACACGTGGCAATGGACTTTGGTGAGGGAAGAAACTTATGCTTTATGGCCTGGTAACTGTGGAATTCTATCCCAAATAAATACCCTTTAAAAAACCAACCCATTTCTGGTATACTGCATTAGCACCCCTTTGGCTGACTAATACAGAATGTCTAATTTCCTTATAGGAGGATTTCTCATTCAGGTTTCACACAGGACCCATAACAAATAGTTCAACAGAGAGAATTCAATAAGGAGAACTACCTACAAAGGTGTTGGAGGAGCAGAAAACAAGGGAAAGTGAGGCAACCCTAAGATGAATGATTGCAGAAAATTGTTACCACCCCTACTGGCCTGAAGCCAATAAAGACAGGGTAAATATCCTTACTACTCTCCTTCCCCTGCTCTCCAGGCTTCCACCAGTGCCCCTCATTAGTCAAACCTGAATCTGAAGGCAGTTGGCAAGTCAAAATTCTTAGATGGCCTCATGACCTTCAACCTCCATGTTATTTCCATGCTTCTGTTACCTTTCCTGGCAAAGGGATTTTGCTGGTGCACATGTAATTAAGGTTGCTAATCAGTTGACCTTAAGAGGGGAGATCAACCCAGGTGGGTTTAACTAATCACATGAACTCATTAAAAGCAAAGAGTTTTCTCTGGCAGGCACAGAGGGGGCCATGTGCAAGGACAGGTGTACAGCCTCTACGAGCTGAGAACAGCCCCCTGGCTGACAGCCAGCCAGCAAAGACACAGGGACCCGAGACCTACAGCTACAGGGAACCGAATTCTGCCAAAGGCCTGAATGAGCTTGGAAGGGGATTCTTCCCCAGAGCCTCCAGAAGAGAGCTCAGCCCAGCTGACACCTTGACTTCTAATCCTAAACAGAGAAGCCAGCCAAGCCAACTTGGATTTCTGACCTGCAGAACTGTGAGATGATACAGGGGTGTTGTTTTAAGCTGCTAAGTTTGTGGCAATTTGTTTCGTAGCAACAGAAAACGAATACACTGGGGATTGTAGTTTGCAGGGCCAGGACCTGTAACATCCAGTAGACAGGGGGAAAGGCAAAGAATAGATCTGAGAGCAAACAAGACAGTGACCAGAAAGACCTTGCCACATTTAAAAAAAAAATTTTAAGCAATTTATTGAAGTATATCATTCACACATGAACATACATAAACTATAAGTGTTCAGTAAACATTGTGAACTTACAAAACAAACATGCATAACATCATACAGAGCTCCCACATATCACCCCCACACACAAACACCCTGCATTGTTGTGAAACATTTATTAACAAATCATGAAAGAGCATCGTCAAAGTATTACTACTAACTATAGTCCAAATCTTCCTCCCCTATACATTTATTTATTTATTTATTTATTTACTTTTATCCATTTTTAACACTGCCCCCCCCACCGTTTTTGCTGTTTCTGTGTCCATTCGCTGGGCAACTCTCTGTGTCAATTTCCTGCCCTCTCTTCTCATCCTTCTCCTCCTGTCTTCACTGGGATTCGAGCCTCAGAACCCCCGATGTGGGAGAGAGGCATCCTACATATCGCCTGTGCCACCTTAGTTACTGGTTTTTCTTGTACATCTCATCTTGGTTCTCCCTTGTGTCACTCTCCTGTTATGTCATCATCTTGCTGCGTGGCTTGTGGGGCCTGGAGGCGCTCCTGCGGACAGGGCCTGATGGCTCACCCGCTCGCGGGGCCTGGCAGCTCACCCACTTGCGGGGCCTGGCAGTGCACCCACGCATGGGACCTGGTGCCCCACACACCTTCTATATTTTTCTTTTTTTTATTTTTACCGGGAGGTTTCAGGGGTCGAACCCAGGTCCCCCCATATGGGAGACGGACACCCAACCACCCAAGCCACATCTGTCCCCCAGCTATATCTCTTAAGGTTGACCAAAGATACCTCAAGTTACAGTCTTTTCCCGTACAGGATGGTCATATAATAAATCAGGCTTAGTTTATCACCAGCATTCTAAAACCCAGACCTAGGGAGAAAACCTAGGTCTGGGGACACATGCATGGTTTCTAATATAGCGAATGTTTAGCCTTCCCTGATTACCATAAAATCAGGACGAGGATATTTGCATTCCGTATTTTTTTGTGTGTGTGTACATACTATAGCCTAGAAGCTTCTGGTGTATATGAGTAATTCTATGTTTTCTCAATGACTATAAAGCTTTCATCAACAATTGATGGAGGCTTTATTTGTGATGATCACAGGGTTGTTAGAATTTTTAGCTAATTATTAATTGTTAGCCTTAATGTAGAAGAGACTGTTAATTGATGACGGCCATGCCTGACTTTTCTCCCCGCCTTTAGCTGTCTCCCTCTGGTCTGCTGTGTGTAACTGAAGAACAGCTACTGAAAGATGGGTGGGGCAAGCCCAGGGCCTTGCAGGTGAGGACAGAAACCCTGCCTGGCAGTGAGTGTTCCTGGCCACAAGCTGGGTAAACAGCTGTTGCTCTCTGCAGCCAGGACCCTGGGACAGCACCTGGGGACAGACTCAGTCAAACCAAGGTGCCCTGAAAGATAACAAATGGCCAGGCCCCAAATGATTGCTTATAACCACTGAACAGAGCCCAGAAGTCTCACTGCTTAGCTTTTAAAATTCCATTATTTCTTCCAGACAGAAGCACGTCAGGGAGAGAAATGGCTTATTTCAGTACACCTGTAGAGAAAACAATGTAACAATAGAGCAAAACTTCAAGGATCTTGCGTTCAAAGACTTATGAAACTAATAGCTAAGACAGAAAAGAAATGATAGCCCTTTTGAAGGTATTTGAGATGCACAGTCTAATTGAGATGTAATGACCACCTGGTGATGGTTTTCGTACCTATGGTTTGTGCTACCCGAGGTCTGTATCTACTAGTGCTATTAATGTCTGGATGACTGGGGCTGGAACCCAGCCCTGCAGCAAAAATCAAAGGTAAGGAAAGGCAGGAGAATTTGAGAATATTGTCACCAGAAGGTACAGCATTCAATTTCCCTGAGAACCAATTCAAGCTTAATTGTACAGAATTCCAGTACCTCACTAATGGAACTCAGCATACACAATTAGGGTAAGTATTACATAAATTACCCAACTTCAGAGTAAGGAATTAAAGGGAAACAAAATAAGGGTTTGTTTTGCTTTCACAGCAGCAACTGTAGTCGGGAAAAATAAATAGCACCTGGGGATGAAGTAAAGCTCCTATTTACAGGAGAATGCTAGCTAACAAATGTAGAAGCAATGATAGAAATACAAAAATAATATGTTTGCAAGGCATAATGAAATAATTGATCCTGGCAAGTGCCAATATTGTATGCTAAAACCCTTAGCTGAATGATTGATAGAGAACCAGGTATTCAGATGTACTGAAGCAAAATCCCCACAGATTACTTGCTAATAGCAAAGGGGAAAAATAAATATATCTTTTACAGTGGAGAATCCTGCCTATTAGAACTCGGTAATCAAACTTACTGGTTGTCCCACTATTAACAATACTATGTGACTCCCAAGATAATGCCTTATAAATTATGCAGCATCACCTGTATTCTGGCCAACAATCTGAAAAGGAAATTAGATCTAAAGCCTTCATTAGATTCAGGTTAAAGGAAATACACAAGACAGTGAAGGACAAATTAAGTGACATGAAGAGGAAACAAATGGGCACATTCAAAATGTGGGACTTCTCAAAGACAGGGAAGCTGGCAACAAGCTCTGAGATTCTGAGCAGACAGATTTGAGAGGAAGCAGACTACAGATTGATGTAGACGATCATTTCTAGAAATTCTAGATAGTGACTCAATTGGAACTCACATAGGACTATATCATATGAAAGACATTTGTGTCATAATTATTACACACGTATTAAGGGTAGCGCTTATTGAGCACTTAGTATGTGCCAGACATTCTTCTATGCATATTGTACATAAAACCATTTAAACCCACATCCGTTGCATGGTGATAGGTACTATTATTATCCTTACTGTTACTATCCCTGAATTAAAACTGAGGATGACAGGTAAGAGTTAACTTGTCTAAGACTGATCCTTTGCAGGCTGACCTTCCAGAATAAAGTTGCCTTGCTGAAAAGTCCTATGGGAACTTATCAAGACTGATTGCCTTAAGCGCTGGGCCATAGCTAAGCATAATGGTTGGTCACCATATTCCTCTTCTTGCCTGGGATGGGGCTGTTGCCTCCCCAACCATGACTGTTGCAATGGATCCTGCCATTCATCGACTTGTACCCCAGCTCCCAGATCTTGCAGGCAGAAGGGCTGGTGTTGCCCTCAACCACCAATACTAAGCTGGAAGGCTAGAGCTGGAGGCAAGTCTCTCCCCAACATATTGCTATTGTATTCCAGCCCCTAATCCCACCAGAGAGTCTCCTGTGCTTTCTTGAAGATGCTGTTTAAAAACCCCACAACTCAAGGGTGGGGGCCCTCCTGGAAAGTCTGACATCCAGATCTGCCCCATTGCTGTGCACTATACTAGAGTGAGTAACTAGAGAACCACACACCTGTTTGTTTTCCTATGTCCATTAGTGTTCCCCAATGAATGCTGCTCCAGGAAGTTGGCCATTTAACCTTATTTGCACAACAAACTAAGACACAGGGAGGAATTTGCCCAGGTCACATAGCCTGTAATTGGTTGAACTGAGATTTGAACCCAGAGAGTCTGAGCGCAGACTCTACCACCTCTTGTTCGTGATCTCTAGTGGATAGATTTTTGTGTCTTATGTTGCTGCATTTCTTTGCAATGCCTAGCATTGAGATTGCACAAACATTCTCACAAAATATTTGAATGACCATAACGCTGGTGTGAAATAACAAGGAAGGAGATAGTGCTGGTGTAACTGGAACTCTTTGATAAAGCTTGCCCAGGAAATTCTCTTCACAACAGGTTACACATGCTTTATATTTAATTGCTAAAGTGATTTGAAAGTAAATTCAATTTAATCAACTCTTATTGAATCTGTCAGGTAAGTGAAAAGAGCTTGTAAACAACCTACCCTGTTTTCCAGTCAAGAGGGAATGATCCTTTGAGGAATCCAGAGAGCTTAAGAGAGTAAACGAACAATGCTGAATTGTTTGATAGAGATTTTAGACTCTTAAGATATGAGGCAAGAGATAAAGATAGTATGGAGTAGTTGGTATAAAACCTACCTTGTCTCTAAATTGGACCCTAAGTGGATTTAGAAGGAAAGACAGGGTTGGAATAGAGGGAAAAAAGAGAGAGAGTGAGAGAGCGCATTGCCTGTCGGCATAATGGAAAGCAAAGATGCAGAAATGAACACAGAAGGTATTCTGCCCATGAGGAACGATCATGATCTAAATTTGGAGATTCATGCTTGAAAACATGAGAAATGTTAGAAAAAACATGAGATATGTTGTATGGTTCCAAACATTATAGGTGAGCACTTGATTTAGAACGTGGGATAGTGTTCACAGGTGGCAGAGAGGAGTAAGAAAGAAAGCAGTGCTTTGCAAAACTTAATCTCATGGTGGTATTCACATGGATTGGAAAGAAGTCCAATGTGAAGGTATTTGTGGGCTTCCAGAAACATGATGGACTGAGCTAATGCAGACAGATGCCTCTCCCACTAGCAACACTCAGAAATACTGAATAAAATAGTAACGGGCTATGGGCAATGATGATAAAAATGATAGAACAGCATGGAAGACAACATGAAGAATGAGAGTAGGGAGAGCATATTTAAGACTCTAAAGTCCTTAAATGAAACATGTATACTTATCTGAAAAAACAGTACCAAAAGAATAAGAAGAAAACATAATTTCCAATCCAGTAGCAGGAATAAAGAAAACACTCCAAACAGAAGAAAGCAATAGTGCCTGTTGGAACATAACAATAGAGTGTAATATGAATGATGCTTCCTTTAGGTCAATGGTATTAAACATTGGGTGGGAAGAATTGGGGTTTATTCTGAAATTATTAAACATAAAGAAGAAGGGAAGCAAATGGAACTGGAAAAAGGGTTCAAGAAGACTTCAACTCTATCTGTAGTGTTTTTTGTTTCTTAAAATACATCTAAAGAGGGAAGCAGATGTGGTTCAATCTATTGAGCTCCTACCTACCACATGGGAGATCCCAGTTTCAGTTCCTGGTGCCTCCTAAAGAAGACAAGCAAGACAGTGAGCTGATGTGACAGGCTGGTGCAGCAAGCTGATGCAACAGAGTAAACGAACAAGAGACACAAGGAGGAAAACATAATGAGAGATACAACAAAGTAGGGAGTGGGGGTGACTCAAACAATTAGGTGTCTCCCTCCCACATGGGAGGTCCCAGATTCGGTTCCCAGTGCCTCCTAAAAAAAAGATGAACACACAATGAACAGACACAGTGAGTGCAAACAACAGGGAGGTGGGGAGAAATAAATGAAATAAATCTTAAAAAAAAAAAGTACATCTGAAAAAAATATCTAAATCTCCTTATTAGATAGTAGCTCTATCTAATAATGAGTAGCTAGATGTATATTATCATCCAATTTGCTAATTTGCTATTATTGGATAAAATATTTAAAAAGCTCTTAGAGTAAATGAAGCCTGGGGTGAAAGGTCCCATTTAAGGTTGGACAAGAGAAAACTTCTAACATCACGGTCAGCACCTCCACCCCTGGCAAGAATCCCCTAAATGATATCCATGAAGCTGGTATGAAAACTAGATACGAAGGTAGATTCACCAATTTTCAAAGATCTGAGAATCTTAGATTCTGCAAGACCAATGCTACCATCAAGCTTTGCACCAGAAAAGACAGAGGCTCCAGGGGTTTGTTCTGTAATCTGTTTATAGTGCCCTCTAGTGACAGCCCAGTAGCCTTCTCTAGTGCAGGGCTTTTCTGTATTGAAGGAACTTTGTATGTATTTTCAACATATTAATGAAACATACATTGGATTGTGTTTTGCTTATTATGCAAAGATGAGCAATGCCAGAGCAACTGTCTCTTCAATTTTGTTATTCAGCAGTCTCCTATAGTGAAAGGATCATGCTTTTCAACTATAGCTTAAATCTATTAAATTTGTGTAGGCGAAACATTGAACATTGTTAATAAATAGGTTAACCAGTTAAATCTGCATAGGTAAAATGTAATTAGTGTAATATTTTAGACATTTTGTGTTTCATGGGAAGTCCCTGTAGATTTGTTAAGTGCCTCCAGATACTAAATGGAAAGTTATGCCCTTCAGTCCTCTGGGCCTAAAGTGGTGCTGAGATCTGTGCAGACAGGGGCTGAATGCTGGTCTTTCCATGGAGTTCAGACCTGGTTTGTGGGACTGGGCTGAGCCCCAGAAGCCAGACTGGCCCCACCACTGTCCTTGTCTGTCCCCCATGGGCAGAGTTCCCTCCCCTCTGTATAAATCAATTCATGCAAATTCACAGCACTTCATAGACAGCCTCAGTTAAGCCTTTTCTCCCATGCTGAACTCTTCTCATGAGTCCATGTTTTCTGCCTTCCATATGGGTCTCTTCTCAGAGGGCAAATAAATGGAAAGTCTGTAACAGGGGCACTGTGCTTCTCCTGGGCTAATCAGTGGCAGTAGACCCTCTAAGACTCTTTGACACCCTAAGAACCATATAAGTGAGTTTGGCTTCTGAGGAGACATCAAAGCCTCCCCTCTAGGAAGCTGCCTCCCACCCAAGGCCTCTTCCAGTCCTGTTCTGACTCCTTCACGGAGCCTCCTGATCCTGGGGAAATCCCCTTAAGACCCATCGTGACCGAGGGAGGTAAGTGGGACAGGGCAGGGGTCATTTTGTTGGCACAAAGGAACAGCATCTTTGGAGTTGACCACTGGCCACATGGGTGAACTGAAACCTCCACTTTCATCTCCAGGCCCACCCTGTTCACCCTCAAAATTGGGCTGGGCATTACTCTTGTCTCTCTCACATTTGTGTAGCTGGAGGGGAAAGCCTCTTCAGAGCTGCTGCTTCCAGCCCTGTCCTAGATCCTTGTTTTGGGTCTTTGGGCTGGACGTGGAGTTCTCTGCCAGCTCTTTCTATGGTCTTTGAGTTGGCCAGGTGTTGACAGATGACACTTCTCTTGACCCTACCTCTGCTACTGTGGCCGCCCTAGCTTGTTCAACCCCCCACAATCACCACCAGTCAGGGTCCTGACAGGAAACAGATGTTCTTTCAAATTAGAATAACTCAAAGAGGGACTATTGTAAATTAAAAACAAACAAACCAAAAAAACCTGTGGAAAAAAAGACCAATTACAAAGGAGCAGGTGGGACATAGGGGGACCACAGATCTAGTGCAGAAACCCAAGGCTAGGCTCAAAAGAGTTATCACCCCATGATTGATGAGGCAAGAGAAGACACGGGAACCCGGGAGGAGGGAGTCCTGTTGAGTGACGCAGTGATGTTGGGTGACTGGTAGAGAGTGAACCGGAGAAATAAATACCCTAGCCTTCCCCTCTTCTTCCCTTTGATCCCCTTCCAGCGCCTCCCATTGGCTGAACCCAAATGGAAGCTGGAGAGCTTGGAAGCGTTTTGATGTAATCTCTACTGATCAGCCTTGCTTCTGAGAGCTGAGGGGCACACAGAGGATGTTTGGCACACTCAGGCTACTCACAGTTCACAAAGAAGGAAACAACAGCAGGTACCTAATTTAGAAACTTATTTAAAATGTAGCAGGTGGCCCCACCTGTCATCCTCCACCCCTCCTGAGAAGACTTTTAGCTTCTGAAATAGTACATTGTCCTGCACACTGATGTTCCTCTCAATGGCAGTTACAAACTAACTGCACCATGGGGAGCAGATGTGGCTCAAGCGGTTGAGCATCTGCTTCCCACGTGGGAGGTCCCAGGTTCAGTTTCCAGTGCCTCCTAAAAACAAACAATAAGCAAACAAATGAAATAACCAACTCAGGGGAGCCTCACCAAAAAAAAAACAAAAGCAAAAACTAACTGCACCAAATCTTGGGAATTTTGTCTGGGATGTTTCCCTTTTCAGGACTGGATGATGTCCTTTCTAGAACTTGCTGTGGCTCCTGACTGCCTTACAGGTCACAACACTGACGGCCGAAGCTCTGGGTCCTTTTCTAGATCTGCCCCACATGGTCTCCAGTTTCTTCTCAACTGAAAGTGATTTACCTGGTAGCTAGAGTTGACTTTTTATGCCCATCTTCACCATTCTGGTGTCAAAATAGTGAACCCTATGGCCTTCTAATTCAAGAGAGGAGCTCAGTTACCTGTATTCTCAGATTTCTGGGCCTCAACCTTGTTAGTCCCTTCCATGGAGGGTGTCAGACTATGGGTTGGCAATGTTGAACTGTTTTCCTATCAGCTTCCAATGCTGCCTTCCTCCCTTGAGTCCACTGAATTTGCTTTTGGTAACAGTGAGATTCAAAGCCTGCTCTCTCATGCCATGTGAAATTCCACAGTGCCTGTAAGTAGTGTCTGTTCCAAGACAGCCAGATTTGTCAGATCATTTTCTATTGCTCCCTCCTGTGCTGCCTTCTGCAACAGGCTTGCTTCCCTTTCCTTTTTTAAAAATTTTAAAAAAATTTTTATAAGGATTTTTAAAAAAAGATTCATTTTATTTATTCCCCCCTCCCATTGTTTGTGCTTGCTGTCTGCTCTCTGTGTCCATTCACTGTGTGCTCTGTGTCTGCTCATCTTCTCTTTAGGAGGCACCAAGAACCGAACCTGGGACCTCCCACATGGGAGAGAGGCACTCAATCACTTGAGTCACCTCAGCTCCCTGCTTTGTTGTGTCTCTCATTGTCTTACCTCTTTGTGTCTCCTTGTTGCATCATCATACTGCCTCAGCTCACCACACCTGCTCATAGTGTCAGCTTGCTGTCTTGCTTGTCTTCTCCAGGAGGCACTGGGAACTGAACCCAGGACCTCCCATGTGGTAGGCAGGAGCCCAATTGCTTGAGCCATGTCTGCTTCCCCCCTTTTCTTTTAATGCATGCTTAATGCTTTCTCCATGTCATCAAATGATGACAAGCAATTGCCCATAAACTACAAGACATTAAGACTGTTGGAGCCACAGATGAGAACTAGTACAGAGTGCAGCCTCCTGTTCTTAGCCAGGCCCTATTGTCTGATCAACATGGATTTAATGACTTCCCTCTCTGCAGGTGCTTTCTAAGCCTTATCTTTTTTACTACTGTCAACTGCAGGCAGTTCTCAGCTCACCAATCTACCTATTTCCTACAAGTCTTTGAAGGCCCAGAGCAAACACATAGGAATTTTCCAACTGTTGATAAACCCACTGCTGGCTCAATTAAAACATCTCAAAGGAAAATACCATGAAGGTCTGAAGGACTCCATGTAAAACTTCTGAAATAAAATCTTGGATTTCTGTAGATGGCTTCTCTCTTTGTTTGGGTTGCTCCAAAAGCAGACTCTAAGACAAGGATTTGGATGCTGGTTATTTATTTGAGAGGTGATGCCAGGAAACAAGGATGCAGAGAAAGGAAAAACAATAAAGGCTGCTCCTATGGGCAACTGAGGTGCAATTCTGCTGAGGCCCTATGAGAAAGTTTGTAGAACACAGCTCAGAATTGTCCCCTGAGGGATGAGGAATCTGGGGTATTTATCTACAAAGTCCTGCCCATATTTGGTTGAAGGTTCATCATGGACCACCAGGCAGCCCTCCATACAGACCTGGCATGGTCCCTCAGTCAGAGAACATTCTCAGGCAGAGTGAAGCAGGCACCTTTCAGCACTGAAGAGATTGTCTGCAGGTGACTTTGGGGTTGGGCGCTGACAACATTAGTAATTGTCTTTTTTCCAAGAAGTGGAAGCAGATATCCTTTTCTTATGTTGTAATTTTTAAGTAGTAACGTGTTAATCTTTTTAGTCTTCAAAAATTAAATCGTGTTTTCCCCACCAACTTTTCCCACCAGCCACTTCTCATGACTTGTATGATAGAAAGGGGAAATACCGAAAGGAAATCTTGAGCTGCTGCCACCATGTACGGGTTTAAAATCTGTCTCCAAAAAATAAAAAATAAAAAAATAAAAATAAAAAAAAATAAAATCTGTCTCCAGTCAACACTTAGCCCATCATCTTCTGAATTTCCAATGTTCTCAATCAATAGGCTGCAACAGGATGGTATCAACAGAAAAATTAACACCATGCCCACAGCAGGTCCACCCTTTCTTCCAATGACATTGGAAACAACTTCTTTGAGTCTTTGGAAAGAAAAAAATGGATTTTCCTTTACATTGAGAAAAAACTCTTTTTTAAACTACTTGGGCAGGAATATAAAACTTCTCTACTCTGCTACTGACTGGCTTATTGCTGGTCCCAAGCCTCAAATTACATGAGGGATATGTATGGAAAAAGAAAAGGAAAGAAGTTTCTCTGTGGGGGAAAGAGAGTAGCAGGGCAGAGACTATTGTCTTCTTCATTCCCCTGTTTCCCCGCCCAACCTCAGAGACTGGGTCTGATTCCTATATTTGGTGTCTTAAGTGGCAGTTGAAGGAGCTGTTGATACCAGCAATTTTGAGACTCGGGGTACAAGCCGTGTTGTCTCCAGCTCTAGCAGGCCAATTGTTACATTGCCAGAGAGACATTTTCTATTTCTGTGTATGGTGTCTGGAGAGAAATAAGGACTAGAAGCTACATGGCCCCTTCAGCATGCAGAGGGATTTGCAGCTTTGGGACCCCTCTGGGAGGTGGTCACACAGGGCCCTGGCAGTGGGGCAGCCTCCCTGAAGGAGCCGGAAGTACCAGGCATCAGCAAAGGGCAGAGCATCTCAGGGGGAAACCAGCCCACCAACCCCTGCAGCTCCAAGGTTATTTATTTATTTATTTATTTTTCATAAACCATAAAGAAGTTGCCAAAACTTGTCAACTTGGGGTTCTCTAAAGTGTAGGGAAAATATAAAGAATACTTGTAAAGTAATCAGAGTACAAACTTCCTTTTGTATTTTTAACTTTTCCCCATTTTTAGTTGTTTGTTCACATTTAATTTGACTGCTATTTTAAAAGCAATTACCTTTTATGAGATTGATTTAATATACAAAACTTAGTCTTTTTTTTTTCATTTTTACAAACAAAACACTCCCCCCTTCCCCATCAATCTCCCCTTCCTGGAAAACCTCTAATCTGCTTTCTATGCCTGCAAATTTCCCATTTCTAGTCATCTCTTATAAGTGATATTGCACAATTTTTTTGTCCTTATGTGTCTTGAGTATTTCACTGAGCATAACGATTTCAAGTTTCTTCCATGTTGCAGCACATCTCATAACTTAATTTTTTCTTATGGCTGAATAATATTCCATTGTGTATATGTAACACATTTTTTCTATCCTTTCACTTGTTGATGGACACTTGGGTTGTTTCTACCTTTTGGTTATTATGAATAATGCTGCTACACACATTGGTGTGTAAGTATCTGTTTGTGACCCTGTTTTCATTCTGAGTATATACTTAAAATTGGGTTTGCTGGGTCAAATGGTAATTCTATAGCTAATTTTTTGAGGAACTGCCATATTGCTTTCCACAGTGGCTGTACCATTTTATATTTCCACCAGCAATCCAAGGTTATTTTTGGGAGAGCCAGCAAAGCTGGGGATAAAGGCAAACTTGACAACATAGGGATGAGGTCTGAATGAATATAGGAGGCCTGGAACATTTGGGTTACTGTCAGAAAACGAACATGCCTTTAGCAACGCCACTAAATGAAAGTCAGAAAAATCTGTTTCTCTTTCTATCAACTCCTGTTCTTAACTGCCTTTAGTCCTCTCCAAATATAGATCAGAGGTACGAAAGAAACCAACTTCCAGCAAGCTGAATAGTCTCCTAGTGACTGACTCCTCTCTAAGCCTTCAAGCGGAAAGCAATGGATATCATATGTGAATATGAATATCCTTTGTTGAACTGACTCATTTGTGTGGGTTTGGGCAGCTCTACTGAGCTTCTGGCTTGTTTTCATGGGGCCTTTTTTCTCTGAGTGCCAAGTTTTAGGCAGTAGCTATAATTATGATGATTAGTTTAGAAAGTGGTTATTAACCAACTTGTTCTATTTTACCACTATTTTACTTAAAAGCAATTAAGTTGGGAGAAAACATAAGCCATACTTCTCTGTAGAGGTTCAAAGAGGATAGTTAAGCAAAGCTTTACCTTTCTTTCTAACAAGGGAATTGTTCCCATGATCAGGTGTTTCAGTCTGCTAAGATGCTGAAAGCAATATATCAGAAATGGGTTAGCTTTTACAACGGGGATTTATTTGCTTAACAAGTTTACAGTTCTGAGGCCATGAAAATATCCATATCAAGGCATCGTCAGGTGATACTTTCTCCCCAAAGACCGGCTGCTGGTGATCCTGGACCCTTCTGTCACATGGCAAGGCACATGGTGGCATCTGCCGGGTCTCTCCCTTCTCCGGGCTTCTTGCCTTCTTCAGCTTCCTGCTTCAGTGGCTCTCTCTCTTCTCTCTCTGAATGCATCCTGTTTATAAAGGACTCTAGTAAGAGGATTTAGGACAACCCTGGGCCACACCTTAACTGAAGAAACCTAATCAAAACCTAATCACTTACAATAGGTTTAAGCCACAGGAATGGATTGGCTTTAAGAACATGATTTTATGGGGTCCATCCAGCTTCAAATTGTCACTCCAGGGTCTACAGATTTCTATGCCAAAACAAAACAACAACAACAAAAACCCTAACTACTTAGTCCATTATGCTGGACAGCATTTTCCTTTTGGTGTTCTGAGAGATGTCACTAGTTCTATGGTTTAAATAAGTGGTAACCAATGGGTTAAATAATGTGATCACTGCAGGACTTCTCAGAGACTTTAATATGTTCATTGTGAGGTCTGGCTTCCAGGATAGGGGAATATGAATAGGTATCCCATGGAAAAATAATTTGGGGACACTGCCAGCACATCTTGCAGAATGCTGGTGCTCTAGAACATAGATTTGAAATTACTATGTGTGATAGACAAAAGAGAAGTACCACTCAGATCCCCTTTTGAGGAAGCCTTGCTGTCCAGCTGCAGGGAATTCAATGGTGACAGTCTTCAGCTGTCTGTGCCTTCAGAATCTGCCTCAGCTGCCAAGAGCTAACTTGCCCTTTAGCCCATCTGATGACTGAGCTAGGTATGTCAAAAAGACCTGCCATCTCACACAGCTCTGATGGGCATCCTTGCTCTAGAGCTCCCTACCGGGCTGGGCAAGGCTTTGTCAGGCCTGTATTACTTTTTGACTTTTCCCTCTGCCCAAACCTACTTCCTCCTCCTTCCTTTCCCAGGTGTTCAACCCCAGTAACCATCTCACACCTCAGACCCAATCTCAGCATCTGCTTCCATAAACTCAACCAGGGACATTTCTTAGATTATAATGTATAGGATTACTGTACTTTATGAATGAAGATCCTTACATGTCAGTTTTACTGACATGCTGTTGATTCTTAAGGTGGAAAGAATTAACACTTGTTACATACTCAAATTAGTTTTAACCAAGCATTTGGTGCATAGGCTATTTATAAATTGAATATCTTTGTGGCAGTTTGAGATTATTTATGAATTCCAAAAAGAGAGATTATGTTTGTAAACTGGTCTGTTCCTCTGGGTGAGAAACCCTTTGATTGTATTAGATTCAGTTGAGATGTCTTTGATTAAATTATGTTAAGATTATGGCTTTGATTCAACTATGTCAGTAAGGCTTGACTTAGGGTTGAGTCCCTGCCCCCTTGGTGGGCTAATATAAATGGACACTCACTCAAGAAGACACACAGAAGATACAGAAGAGGAGAGAACTTGGTCATTTCAGTCCTGCCATGTGACAGAAAGAAGAAGGCTCAAACAGCTAAAGCCCCGGGAAGAGAAATGAGCCCTATGATAGCCTACAGCTGAGATTGGAAGAAGCTGGGCCCATGGAGCTTAAGAGGAAGAAAGAAGGAGAGACCAGGCAGAGGTCGCCCACCATCTTGCTTCAACATATGGCAACAGACTTTGCTGAGGAAGTAACCTTGAGTTGGACTCTTTAGCGCCTTGTAACTATAAGCTTCTACCCCAAATAAATACCCTTTATAAAAACCAACAGATTTCTTGAATTTTGCATCAGCACTCCTTTAGCTGACTAATACAATCTTCTATAATAAGCTGCTCATTTACTCTTTTTTTTTTTAAGATTTTATTTATATTTATTTATCCCCCCCCTCTTCCCCGTCCCTCGTTGTCTGCTCTCTGTGTCCATTTGCTGTGTGTTCTACTGTGTCTGCTTGTCTTCTCTTTAGGCGGCAATGGGAACTGATCCTGGGAGCTTCTGGAGTGGGAGAGAGGTCCTCAATCTCTTGCGCCACCTCAGCTCCCTGGTCTGCTGCATCTCTTATTGTCTCTCCTCTGTGTCTTTTTTATTGCGTTATCTTGCTGTGCCAGCACTCCTGCGCAGGCCAGCACTCCTGCACGGGGCAGCACTGTGCGTGGGCCAGCTTTCTGCTCGGGCCAGCTCGCCGTGCAGGCCAGCTTGCCTTCACCAGGAGGCCCTAGGAATTGAACCCTGGACTCCCCATATGGTAGACAGTAGCTCAATTGCTTGAGCCATATCCACTTCCCCTCATTTACTCTTTAACCATAATTAATTAGATAGAATCAATATTTTTATTTCAAAAATATATTTCAAGTTTTAGTATTACAAAGTCCAATGTATGAAAGCTTGTTGAACTCAAGATAGCTGAAATTCTATACAAAAGTAACAATATTTAGTAATATGGTATTGTTAATGGTATTAAGTGAATTAAAAATATATAATCTAATAGAAGGTCAGTCAGCTAATTGACCATAGATCCCACTGGTTGAAATAAAGTAGGTTTAATTGGAAGAACTTTGAGTCTCAGAAATATTATGGATGTCAAGAAAAATTCTAGATATTTTCAAAATTTCATAACATTAAGTTTTGATGGCTCAGGCTCTTCTAATCCTCTTTATACTACTATTATAATAATCATAAAAGAAGAGGGAGAAAGAAGAATTTAATAAATTTAATCAGTGCTTGGTTTATAAATGAAACAAAAAAGGGGGGATGTGAGTTGAATAGACAGAAGCTGAAATTAAAGGTAATAAAGGAAAGTTGTCCATGGCCAAGATCACTCAAGCCCAGGAACTTTAAAGACAGAACAAAACATCAGAGTTCCCCTAGGCAGGAAATAAAGAGGTGATAGTGGGGAGACACGGGGTCAGGCCATAACCCTACGGTCCTACCAAGTAACAAAGTTAGCCACGGAGAGCTTGAATGCCAAGTCAAGGGGCCCAGAGTGGGTGGAAGGGAGAGGTAGCATTCAACCCGTCACCCATGGGTTTGGGCTGTTTATATTTTATTGCAAATAAAGCCCAGTGAAAATGTTCCCCCTCTCCACCTGAGTAAGAGCAGATATGAAATATTCCTAGAATTCCCTGTGAGAATTACTGGGTTTTTATGTCTTTTAATGGCATGAGGGTTCTAAAGAGAAAGAGCATGGAAATGATCATTTTCATTGATTTTACTATTCGTAAGTATATTTAATCATAGGCTTCCTTTTTTAAAATATTACTGCTATCTATAGTCCATAGCTTATATTTGGTGATTTTCCCCCAAACCCTCCTATTATTAACACCGTGTATGAGTATTGTATATTTGTTATAGTTCATGAGAGATCATGCTCATATTTATACTGTTAACTATAGTCCATCATTCACCAAGGGGTTCATTGTGTTATATGGTCCCCTGCCTTGTACAATCGAGCCAAAATATACACTCAATGGCTCTCAGTTTCATCACAAAGTTGTGCTGTCATCACCCCAGACCATTTCAGAACGTTTTCATTACTCCAAAAGGAAAAATCCCATACCTCTTATAACCCCGCATTATTGACACTTAGCATTGATATAGTACCTTATTTGCCATTGCTGCAAAAATAATACAGTATTATTATTAATTAAAGTCTATATGTTACATTAGTTGTATTTTTCCCATGTATCTCCATATTATTAACACCTTATAATGGAGGAACATTCTTGTATTTTTTTTTTAAACAATTTATTGAAGTATATCATTCATACATGAACATACATAAACAATAAGTGTTCAGTAAACACTGTGAACTTACAAAACAAACATGCATAACATCATATAGGGCTCCCACAAATCACCCTACCACAAATACTTTGCATTGTTGTGAAACATTTCTTAACAAATTATGAAAGAACATCATCAAAGTATTACTACTAACTATACTCTGTATCTTACTCCCCTATACTTTTTTTTAAAAGGATTTATTTATTTACTTACTTACTTTTATCCATTTTTACCCCTCAACCCCGTTTTTGCTGTTTTTGTGTCCATTCGCTGGTCAACTCTCTGTGTCCGCTTCCTGCCCTCTCTTCTCATCCTACTCCTCCTGTCTTCACTGGAATTCAATCCTCAGAACCTCCGATGTGGGAGAGTGGCATCCTACCACCTGCGCCACCTTAGTTCCTGGTTTTTCGGAGCATCTCGACTTGGCTCTCCCTTGTGTCACTCTCCTGTTACATCATCACCTTGCTGCGTGGCTCGTGGGGCCTGACGGGGCCTGGCGGCGCACCCACTCACAGGGCCTAGCGGCCTGCATGCCTTCTATATTTTTCTTTATTTTATTTTTACCGGGGGCGTCCCGGGGATCTAACCCATGTCCCTCCATATGGGAGGGACAACAATTTGAGCCACATCCGCCCCCTTGCTATATCTCCTAAGGTTGACCAAAGATACCTAGAGTTACAGTCATTTCCCATACAGGATGGTCATATAATAAATCAGGCTTAGTTTATCACCAGCATTCTAAAAACCAGACCTAGGGAGAAAAACTAGGTGTGGGGACACATGCATGGTTTCTAATGTAGCAAATGTTTAGCCTACCCTGATTATCACAAAATCAGGTCAGCGAGGATATTTGCATACATTATTGTATTTGTACTATTAACCATTATCATCATCCACCACTGAAATCATTATGTTGTGTAGTCCCTAGATCATCCTCTAGCTTTCTTTTAATTGACATTAACCTCCCTAGATTACCCCTTTCAGCCCCAATCACATTTATAAATCAGCAGTGTTGATTATACTCACTATGCGTTACCATCAACACTAACCATCTCCCCACATTTACAACCAGCCTTATTAAACATTCTACATAGTTTATCACATTTACTTTTATTGAATTCTTGTCAGACATACTTCAATCCATATACGTGGGTTAATTCATTTAATCAAATCTTCAAGGGGCTGAATGTCAGGGATTCTCTCCCTTCTTCCCCAAGTCTAGATCTTTACCTACAGAATTTCTTGTCTCTAGCCCAGAAAGGTCAGTTATGGTGTTAGAGTCAAGTCCACAAATATATGGACTGAAATATAAAGAGACAGGAAAGCTTGTGAACAGAAAACCCATTTTCCAAGGGAGACAGGCTGAATATTATAGAAACAGGAGAGGGTACCCATTTTCCAGGGGTAATCAATGGATGCATAACACAAAGGAGCAAGAAGAACGAATTTTCCAAAATGGACACACTGAGGGATGTAGAAAGAAGTGAGGTGAAATGCCAATTTCTTGTTACTAAATATGACTTTTTTTTTTTAGGAGGTACTGGGGTTTGAACCTAGGATTTCTGACATGGGAAGCAGGAGCTCTACCACTGAGGTACAGTTGCTCTCCCAGATATAATTTAAATACACAGGTAAGAGACTAGTGGATTCCCATTTCTAAAAAACTTAAACATGCAGAAAAAAATTTTTTTACTGTAGCTTAGTCTCTCTTCTCAGATTTTTCAAATGCCTTTTTTTTAATATATATATATATATCTCTAGCTAAACAGTTAATTGCCTATTGAAAATATGGAGATTTTTCATGTTTTAAATTAATGTTATCATACTGTGTATAATATGCAACTTAAATTTTAACTCAATATTTCTGGGTCATTGTATGATCATTGTACGACCGCCATACTAAACAACAATAGCAACAGCTTCTGCATGGTATTCCATAACATGAATGTACCATGACAAATATCACCAGTTTCCCATTGCTAGACACTTACGTTGTTTCCAATATTTCACTTATTGGTACTATAACAAAGGTAAGTGTATGTGCCTCTTTGTAAATGTGAGCAAGTGTTTCTCTAGAGCAGATTGCTTTTAATCACATGCTATTTCTAGCACGTACAAGTGAGCCTGACCATCAGGGTCCAAACTCCACTCTGGCTCTTTCTAGCTATGTGTTGAGCAACTTTCTTAACCTCACTTTGCCTTTGTGCCTTCCCCCCCCCCACATTCCCCAAATGGATATAATAATAAAATGTCTTCATAGGATTCTAGTGAGGAGTAAGTGAATTGATATAAAGTGCTAAGAACAGTGCCAGGACATTTTCAGAGTTATATGAGCATTAGATATTGTTGCTGAGTCCAAGTATATGAACCTGTTACATTTTAAATAGATGATGCTGGAGAGTCTGTCAGGAACAAACCCTGCATACTTTGGCAAGCACTTTCAAGACAAAGAAAAGTTCCTTCCCATAACATGGTAAGCAGGCGCTCAATCACTTGATCTATGTCTGCTTCCCCAGACTTATTTTATTTTTGAGGTACCAGGGGCTGAGGATTGAATCTGGGACCTCCTATGTGGGAAGCTGGTGCTCAACCACTGAGCCACATTGGCTTTCCTGAGTTGGTTTTTTTTGTTTCTTTTGCTTGTTGTTTGTTTTTGTTTCTTCAGGAGGTACCAGGAACTGAACCCAGAACCTCCCATGTGGGAGGCAGGAGCTCAACTACTTGAGCCACATCCGCTCCCCCAGACTTATCTTAATAATAATAATATGATTCTCTTTACTTTGCAACCAATATACCCCAGGCCCTATGTTTATAACCATCTCAATGAATTCTCAAAACAACACTCTATGATATGGACTATTTTATTCCCATTTTACAGATGAGAAAAACTAACACCCAGAGTATCAGGTGTAAACAATAATTTTCTTCTTTGAACTTACTGCCTCCGTGAATTCACACAACCTACTCACACACATATACCCACCCATAGATATATGTATGTATGTGTGTGTGCATGTGTGTATACACAGAAAGGCAACCACAATTTGTGACCTCATAGATAATATTTTTGCAAAGACCTTTATTTATCTCTACAAAGAGAACAGAAAAATGTCTCTGACCTGTATATTTGGGTTACGAATTAGACAAAATAAAGAGAGAGAGAGTGAGTTATGCGTGAGGAAAGGGTGAAAAGATCCTTCTTCTTCATGTTCTGACATGACCTAGAGCCCTGGTCCTTGAAATGACTGGGATCACCCTTAATGGAGAGCTTCTAGAATTCCTGACTTTCCCCCATGCTGTAGGCTACAGAGGCTTAGTTAGATCTAACAGAGGCAGAACTGAGGTATCAAAGGAATTAAGAGCAGGATCTGATTTGTTGAGGTAACGACCAAAGCAGCTGAAGGACATGTTGGGCCTCTGAGCTTCAGAAACAGACCTAGATTTCATCACTTGGGATATATCATGAGGAACAGAGGATAAGACTGGAATTGAGAGATCTCACTGGGAGAAGTCTAGGCTAGTTACCAGTAGTGAGAGAAACTGTGGCAGTTTGGCATTGTTTATGAATTCCAAAAATAGGTATTGCATTATGTTTGTAAACTGGTCTGTACCTGGGCATGATTAAATTATGATTAGGGCTTTGCTTGGGCCATGTCAGTAGGACATTGAGTCTCCACCCCCTTGGTGGGCGGGGACTCACAGATAAAACTACACGGCAGAGCAGAGGAGTGACTTGGAGTTTTGATGCTGGGGTTTTGAGCTGGAGCTCGGGAAGTAAGCACACAGAGGAGCAGAGCAGCTGACCCTGGAGAGAAATGAACCCTGGGGAGAAAGACAAAGCTGGTCACCTGATAGTCTACAGCTGGCCTTGTGTAGAGAGCAGGGCAGCTGAGCCCAGAAAGAAACAAGCCCCGGGAAGAGAGGAACCCAGGAAGCCTGAACTCTTGGCAGACATCAGCAGCCATCTTGCTCCAACACATGGCAACAGACTTTGGTGAGGGAAGTAACTTAAGCTTTATGGCCTGTTAACTGTAAGCTTCTACCCCAAATAAATACCCTTTACAAAAGTCAACAGATTTCTGGTGCTTTGCATCAGCTCCCCTTTGGCTGACTAATATAGAAACCCCCACCAGGTTCAGAGAATACTATCGAGCCAGACAGAGGTAGATGTCAGAACCTGAAACCCTGGGGAGAAAATGTCATCATTGTTGGGATGAATGGGTGACAAGGCCACCTTTCTTTGGGCTGGAAGGGCCTGGCCTTGATCTCCTGGTAATGACTGTTTTTGCTGCTTCTGTGTCCTTCATTTAACTTGGCAATCATTAAGTCAAATTTTTTTTTTTTTGAAGCCAGTTCTTATGGGGAGTGTCATGTGGAAACATGTTTTGCCATCTTGAACAAAATCTCCAACTATGTCTCCTGATCAGCATTGAGTGAGTCACACTGCTATTTCTGCTCCTGCCTATTGCTGGGAAGAATTCCATTGCAGCTCTGGCTGTGCTTTCTCCTTGATCAGTTAAAAGTCCTTCTATGGAGTTACTGCTTACCTTTCATTTTCTTGAGGCAAAGATGAGTAGAAAAATACTTTGTGTGATCACAGAAATGGAGGAATAGATCTTTCCAGCATTGTCTGAGGAATGATTTCTAAAAATATTTTTATTACAGCATATTTAATGGGTAGATAGAAGGAAAGAAGGAGTAATGATGATAGGAAACAAAAAAAAATCCAGTCCCCTGTTGTACTAGTTATCAATGCCTGTGTAATAAATTATGCCAACTCGTAGCAGTTTAAAACAATAAACATTTATTATCCCTCAGTTTCTGTGGGTCAGGAATTTAGTAGTGGCTTAGCTGGGTGGTCGGCTCAGGTTGTCTTATGATGTTGGTAGTTAAGAGGCTTCCAGCTCTGCAGTCATCTGAAGGCTTGACCAGGGCTGCAGGATCCCCTTACAATATGATTCATTTAATTTGTGCTTATTGTCAGCAGAAGGCCAGTTCCTCCCCATGTGGAACTCTCCACAGGCTACTCAAGTGTCCTCATAAGATGGTAACTGGCTTCCCACAGAGGGAGTGATTCAAGAGTGAGAGCAAGGTGAAAGCCTTACTATCTCTTGTGACCTAGCCTCAGAAATCACACATGGCCATATCTCCAATATCCTACTGGCTACAAAGGTCAGCTCCATTCAAGGTGTCAGAGCACTACTTAAGGTTGTGAAATATCAGGTGTCAGGGATCCTTGGGGGCCATTTGGGTGGGTGGAAACGGAGATGAAATTCAAAGGAAACTGAGATAAAATTCAAACCATGCCAAGGGAGGTAGACCATGGTGGCTGGATGGTAAATGGAGAGGGAATAGGTGTGGGGATATTCATGGAAGGCTAAGGTTTCAGGGGACACCTCACCAGTGAGGTGAGGTGCATGCTTCCATGCATGCTTCCAAGGGAGAGTTTGGACAGACCAGGCTTGGAGCTGGTGCTCTTAGGAGATATGTTCTTTTCTTTTTTTGGTACCAGGGGCAAGGGATTGAACCTGGGACCTCATATGTGGGAAGCCAGTGCTCAACCACTAGCCACATCGGCTACCCTGAGTTGGTTTTTTTGTTTGTTTTGCTTATTGTTTTGTTTTTGTTTTTGTTTTTGTTTTAGGAGGCACTGGGATCCAAACCTGGGACTTCCCATGTGGGAAGCAGGTGCTCAACCGCTTGAGCCACATCCGCTCCCCAGGAGATATATTCTTTATGGTCATGGCTCAGGAGCCTTTCATGTCAACATTGGTGCCAGATTCTTTTCATTTTTCTCTTGCTAAACCTTGATAATTACTTTTTTTTTTTTAAGATTTATTTATTTATTCCCCACCCCCTCGTTGGTTTGCACTCACTGTCTGCTCTCTGTGTGTTCTTCTCTGCTTGTCTTCTCTTTAGGCAGCACTGGGAACTGATTCTGGGACCTTCTGGAGTGGGAGAGAGGCACTTAATCTTTTGTGCCACCTCAGCTTCCTGGTCTGCTGTGTCTCTTATTGTCTTTGCTCTGTGTCTCTTTTTTTGCGTCATCTTGCTGCATCAGTTCTCCACGCAGGCCAGCACTCCGTGTGGGCCACCACTCTGCGTGGGCCAGCTTGTCTTTCACCAGGAGGCCCTGGGAATCGAACCCTGGACCTCCTATATGGCAGATGGGAGCCAAATGGCTTGAGCCACCCATTTCCCTGATAATTACTTTTAACATACGATTCCTCTTCCTCATTTTAAAAATGTGCCTCATTTTCAAAGAATTCCCATTCTTCTTTTTAAAATGGTAGATTTTCTTATTCCTCTGATGTTTCAGTAACTGGGCGGAAACCTGCTCTTGAACCCGGCCACTGCTTCTCTTTACTACAAATAGCACAACCCAAGAAAAGAAAATTTCATTCTGAATCCAATCTTCTTTTCATTATGTGTCTTCTGTACTCATCACCTGAACTCTTTTAAAAGATGAGTCATTCATCTTTGTTTCACCAGTGCTTTGTCCAGACCTGGTACATAGTAGGTGCTCAATTATTTTGTGCTGCTAAAATGTGTTGAAATATTAGAAGTCACCAAACATAGAAATATATTCTGTATTCTATCTCCTAGGCTGCCTACAGAGCCAGTGAAGGACATTTCTTAAAATAGCTTATTCTCAATTACTTCAAAGTTATGCCTTTACAGTTCTTTTCTCCTTTTCCAGTTAATGTCATTAGCTGAAAGCACCCTTCTTTTCCACACGCTAAGAGGATTATCTCAATTAATGTTAATGGTCTTCTCCCCCATGCCTCTTCCCTCTGCCTCTCTTGGGAATTTTCTTGATGTTTTTTTCCATCCCTTTCAGACTAAAGTGGTGTGCACGATGAGTGGTGGGCTGGATGTTAGAGCTATGTAAGAGGTACAATTAGGATGGTGGTTTTGTGGCTCTATACCCCCCTCTTTTTTTTTCAGAGGAGGGTGTCAAAAATGTATTAATTAGCTTTCCTTGTGACAAAAGAGGAAAAGCCTATGATAACTCAAGAAAAATGGGAAAGTTATTAATAGTGTCCATGAAATTCACGGATAAAAAAGCAGTCAGATCTCTGAAAGGGATTGGAAACAAACACTAGGAACTGACAGATGCTTTCTCTCTGTATGTCTTTCTGCCTTATCCCTGGTCTCCTGAGTATCTGCCTCGTTCTCTCATTTTTCTCTTCTCTTCAATCCCCATACTTGGCAAAGCTTGGCCAGTGAGTCGTGGTGGATTCTCTGTGAAGCAGATATTGAAATGGAGTTAGGAGTACAAAGTGTTTGTTAGGGCATATGCCTGTGAAAGAGAAAAAGAAGAGGAAGCTAGAGTGGACAGGGAAAGCCTTAGCCCCATGATGCAGATCTGACACCTGTTAAAGGGAAGTGGGGAGAAGAAACATTTCAGCAGAGTGAACCTCAGACCATGATGCAGATTGAGGCCAACCCAAATGGGAAGCTCCAGAGCAAACGTGATCTGTCACAGATGTTCTATGTTGCACCGAAATGTCCAGTCGTTGGTACCCCTGTGGTGTTTAGCCACACTGGCTGGGGGTTGTCTGGAAAGAATGTGGCCTCAGCTCAAAAGCTGAGGTGCTAACAGCTGGATGCTGTGCGTTGCCGCCATGCCTTGCAGCTGAACAGCTTCCTGAAGGGCGCATGGAGCAGTGCCCCTCCTCAAGAACTCAAAAGTTCCCTTGTCACGAGCATCTCTGTATGGAATTTACCCATGGTAGAGTCTAGGTGTATCTGTCCCCCAATTACCAAGGAAAGGTTCTGTGTCGGGAGGCTGGGTCCAAGTTTTAAAAAATGACCCGTGGGGCCCTGTGGTTAAGAAAAAGGGGAGTTGGGCATTTATTCTATAAGATTCTGTCCTTTTTTCTGCTGGACAAAATTTGAATGTCAGAGGTCACTGCAAGAGCACTGTTTTATCCTCTCTGCTGCCTGAAGGCATGATGATACATATTTTTTTTCCTCTTTTTCAGGCACTTCACAATTTATTTTATTATTTTTTTAAAGGTTTATTTATTTACTTTTATCCATTTTTACCCCCCGCCTCTGTTTTTGCTGTTTTGTGTCCATTCACTGGGCAACTTTCTGTGTTCGTTTCCTTCCGTCTCCTCTCATCCTTCTCCTCCTGTCTTCACTGGGATTCGATCCTCAGAACCTCCGATGTGGGAGAGAGGCGTCCTACTGCCTGCACCACCTTAGTTCCTGGTTTTACAGTGCATCTCATCTTGGCTCTCCCTTGTGTCACTCTCCTGTTATGTCATCATCTTGCT
>JAQZBX010024464.1:0-30145 GCA_029593785.1 Cabassous unicinctus
AAATAAAAAAAAATTAAAAAAAAAAAAAGAAAACAATGGCCATGTAAGTGGCAATCATGCCTTCAAAGCCACATTTATCTGCTCAGATGGCATACTGCCTCATGGCACAATTCCTCCTCCAGTGCTCCTCATCCTACTGACAGTCACTGTTTCACTCCCTGTTCAGGCTGAGAGTGAATTTTTATGGTTATATTCCAGCTTCCAAATACTTCAGGAAAGTCTATTCAATCACAGTGATCCAGGGCTGAAACATCACTTCATTTATTTCCTACATCTTGAGTACTAAGTAGTCCAGTATAATTATTCAAAGCTATTTTCCATATTGCTCTACATTTTATATTTCCCAGTTTTTCCCAACAGTATGTGATGACATCAACTCAGGACAATCTATTAAATCTATAACTTAACTAATACGGGAGTATAAATATTTGTTTTCTCAGCCTCTCATTACTTTTAGATCCTTTCTTATATCCATTTAAAATCTTAAGATATTTTGTCATAATAAGATAATAATATCCATATAATATAGTTCCTAAGTATTTTAATCCATGTTATCTTTAGTCTTAGGGTGCATGCAACTATCAATATCTAAGGTTAATTTGAATGCCTCAGTCAGCCTTCTCTCTTCTCTTTCATTAATAACAAGAATTCCTATTATACTCCAAGTTTTGTCCTCCTTCTCCAAGCACTCCTGTAATTTTCATGAACTCAGTTTCCTCTGTTCAAGAGGTTCATTTCTGATATTCTGATTCATTAATTTACTAACTTTTTTAAATATTTCTATTCACCAGCCATTTCCAAACTGTGAATTTTCCATCATTTTCAGTATTTTGTCTGAAATTTAACCATCTGTCTCCTTTCAAGCATCTTATCATTTCCTTCCAATAACAACTTACTCAGAATTTCAAGCGTCCCCCCATCCATTTCCAGGTTTTTGATTATCTGTCAACACTGAAGAAGACTATAAGGGTTTCCTCCACTGGAGCCACAACTCTGCTGTCCCAAGAATGTCCTCTATATTGTTGCAGTCACTCATTCCATTAAAGGTGCATGAGGATCTCAGATATCATTTCTCTGGAGTCAGTTCCTAATTGCATTCTTAGTACAGCTCCATCTTCCTTAGTTCCGGATTTTGCTATTTCACTTTCTCTTCTTCTCTACCACCCTTCTTCTTCCTCTTTCTCATTCTGCTCTCCATTAATCTATTGTCTTGGTTCCCCTGTCTTTTCACATTCTTCTGAAACTTGAGTCATGTTTCCCTCTTATTAATTATGTTATTTGTTATCAGTTTGGAAGCAAGTCACTAAGATCCAATTCATATTATATATATAAATATATGAATATATTATAAAAATAAAAATGCCATTAATGAGCTCCTACCTAATGAATAATTTTATGACATTCATTAGTGTTTGCTTTGTAATATTTTTTGTAAATGATCTCATCCAATTTAAAATTGTTGGAATTTGAGTACATGTCTTAAAGCATCCCCATTTTTTTTTACAAAATACTTAATAACATATCACATATAGCGCATGGCATAACTGAAAATCCCAATAATTTTCTTCAATAAATATTCCCAATGATACCTACCTAATTAATTTAATGTTTGTAAAATATTTGAAATAGATGATATCTAGAAATAATAACATGATCCTTAAAACACTTTCTTTGGGGAAGTTACTAGAGGAGGTGTATTTATGCTTGAATTTTGGTTTCCATTTTTATTCTTTTCTTATCATTATTATATATTACAATATTTTAGTGACAAATAAATTGCCAAGGAATAATGACTTTGCTGAAAATGTGATGAATTGATTGATTGATGCATGTATTATTTAATTTTGCTACAATTAAAAGTCATGATTCTAGAAAATAGACATAATAGCTTTAATATCTTTCTTTGATAAGTAGATATTATTTATGAGTCAATATTTATTAGTTAATAATATCATCGGGTGACTAAGATGAAATATGTTGAGTCTTCTTTATTGTGTAAACACTGCTATGTTTACCGATATACCTGAACATATTTCAGAATTTCAGTAAGCTGCAACAAAGATATTGTGTTCCTTACATTTGCAAAATATATGGATTATTGATGATGGATGAGTTAATGGATGTTGTATTCACACCTAATTCTTTATTAACCTTCCCTGGCATATCTGTTAGTGTAAGTGGTAAATAATTAACATCTGTTTTGCATCCCCTACAGAAAGAATTGCAGGATCCTTTCCTATCCACCACATGTCCTGGGCTTAAGTAAACTGTCTATTTTCCATGATGAATTGAAGACATGAAATGTACATGGCAAATGGAATGCTTTTATTATACTTTCAAATTCTCACTGCTGATAGAACACTTGCTGTGTCCTCACATGTCACGTTCTTGTTTTCTGGATCTTATTTTTGTCATGACCAATGTAATTGCCTGTAACATAAGGTCTGCAAACTCCCAGAAGGCAGAGAAATGGTCATTTTCAGACTAAATTTCTGTAGCAAGACTCTTTTGCTCCTCTTTATTGATATTTACTTCAGGACCTTCAAAAATGGTTCATTAAGTAGTTTTTTTCTTCTATGTCAAACTGTTTATTATCAAATTATTGATAGCATATATAATTGAATTGATTAAAAGTGATTAGTTCAGTGTATAAAAGTAGGTTGATCCTAAGTTACATCTTTTCATTCTGTAAGTTGAGATCTTAGAAAAAATAATTAATAAAAAGTCTAATCAGACAACTACCACATTGTAGAAATGCAATGGGCATTCACAGTGTTTTAGTTTCCTGGCTGTTAAAACAACTACAACGCAATGGCTTGTTATAAACAATAGGAATTTACTGGATTACAATTTTGAGGCTAAGAGAAGTCCAGAATTGAGGTGTCAACAAAGAGGTGCATTCCTTCAGAAAAGTGGTCTTCTGGGCCTGTCTGCAGGCAATCCTTATCCCTTGGCTTTTTGGTTTCATAACAATGCTCATGGGAGCCTATTGTGGCTTCTATCTCCATATTTCACACTGCCTTTGAAAGACTCTAATAATAAGGAATAAAGCCCAAACCTGATTCAATGGGTCCACACCTTAAAGGAAGTGACATCTTGATGAAATATTTACACTGGGTCCACAACCTCCAGATTGCTGACCAAAACCAAAAACATGATCAAACGGTGGTACACAATTCAATCACATACCATTTGAAAACAGTGAATATTTTTAATCATGTGATATTCACTAATAAACTTGAGATTCTTTCCTTGAATTTCTACATGGCAGTTTTGCAGAATTAACATGTATTGGCCATTCAAGAAAGATACATTTTACATGCTAATTTTGCCATTTAGCACTGATTTTTAACACTGGGGAGATTCACAAATATCCTGTAACCTAAATCTCTTATCACTATAGTTTGTAGTTATACCTAGTTTATGAAATTTAACATATGTAAACTATTTTCAGGGGGAGATACTAAAAATGATATCTAATTTGAAAAAAAATTTATAAATATGAAATAAAAATCCCTGGCATTATGATTAAGCAAATGTTCCTTCAGCATTTACATTCATTCCATCTTATATGCAGAGTGCTACTCTTTTTCACCAAGCAAAAGAGAAAGGAAAATGAAAACCCAATGCTTGACAATGACTATTAATTCTTAGTCTTTTCAGCATAAAAATATTGAAAGATTTTTTTTTTTAATTGAGAAAATTTCCTTACCTGTAGATTTGCAGATGCAAGGGGTTGCCTTGTTCAATAGAGTTTTCCTGGGCTGGATAGAATACTGAATGTGTGCTCTCATACCTCAAAGTTTAAATGCAATTTATACACGTCCTTTTCTGAAAACACTTGAAAGATTCATTTATGCAGCTGAAGAAATGGAAGATGTATATTCTTCATTAGTATGTCTATTCATTAATTTATTCATTTACGCATCCATATAATTTTGATTTATTTGTAATTACTGCAATTTTTCAAAATATTTTTGGGTGAGTTTTATCCAAACAAGTGTCTTGAAGCTGTAGGATGAATAATGAACATATTCTTACATGTTCTTTCATGATATACTGTGACAAAGTCCAAGAACCATACATGAAATATAAGAGATTATGCTCCCATTTAATTGTGTGTCAGGGATTCACTGATTCACTTTGAATAAGTGTAAATTCCTTTGGTATATGTTAGCAAAGAGAAAATAGTAGGCAAATATTTATAATTGAATAGCAATACTATGTATAAAACACTATTTACATTTTGTAGAAAAACACAACCCCATCACTAAATTTACCTAAATATAAATATAAGTTAGCATTTGGCATACTGAACCTCCTGGCAACATATAGCTATCCCTCTGCCCCTTCTTTTTTCACTGACATTAGCTCTACTCATTGTTGATATATGCTCACTCTTCAATAACATAAAGAACTAGAGATTCTGCTGAAATTTCTGAACTTATTAGCAGTGTCTCTCAACAAATAATAAAGAGTGTGGGAAAGAAATGTGGGTAATTCATGGAGTAAGGTAAAGGAAAAGGAGAAAATAAACTAACAAATTTGCACACAAGATAAAATTGTCTTTGTATGCTAGATAGACAAGTCAGGATTTCTAGTAAGGGATCAATCTTGTTTCAGATACAGGTAAGCCCAAAGGGGCTCATTTATTTGAAATATTTGTACCCTGAGAGGAATAATCCTGTTTTATAGCAAGTGCCTCCCTTACAGATGGCATTAGGGATAACCCATGCAAGCACAGTCCTTGACATCTATAATAGATATTGCCCAGAAGGAATTTATGGCTGCTAATTGACTCTAGATAATTAGAAAAGAGAACATAAATAAAATCTGTGCATGAACACAACATTTCTATATCAAGATATATTAGTATATTGAATCATGGAAATGAATTGGTGAACAATTATGAAGCAATTCTTAATATGGAAATAAACCTACAATTTTCCCAATGCTATGAAGATTCCTATGGTGAAAACGAGAGGCCCAAAATCTGGCTTTATCCCGATTCCAGAAATCATGTGTTTCTGGTTTAATATTTGTAAAATATTTCCTCATGTAAGTTCAGTGATTTTCACTAGTCAGGCCAAAATTTAAGATTTGTAATGGATTAAGTGAAACTTAATTTAATGAAATTAAATTTAATTTAATGAAATTAAATTTAGTTTAAGTGTCAACATAAAAGTATTGAATGCCATTTACTAGCCTCCTGTCAAAGGCCAGCACTGAGGTCTGTGAGCTCCATGACTCAGTTTTCACTTCTTCACATCAAGTCTTCTCTTGTGACACAGGTTCTTCACCTGTTAACATGTTAAAAATGGTGTCTACTATCATGAGCAAATGGAGGATGAGAAAAAATAGAATGTGTAAAGTATTTAATCTAGTGCCTGGCAAAAAGTTACAATATCTGCTGTTTAACGATCACAACAAAAATGTGAGCAGATAAGTCATATCCTGTCAGAGGAGTGAAAGTTTTTTTTTGATTATTAGAAGTATTCAACTTTTTGTCATTGATTTCCAGTTTAATAAACTATGCTCAGACAATTGATTCTCAGTGATTCAAAACTGCTGACATGTTGAATTTTCATGCAGAGTATGATCTATTTTGATACACTATAACACAAACTTGAAAATAATATAAATTCTGGGTCATTAGACATAATATTGTATATGTCCTAATTAGGATAATTTAGTCAACTGTGCTGTTCAAGCCTTTATTTGTTTCTTCTTATTTTTTATAAGGACTGAATTGTATTTGCATTTCTAACTATACTTTTGTATGTTTAAAATATTCTCATTTGTGTTATGGCAATTTGTGCACTATATATTTTTAAGAAATATTAGTAGGCGTGTGAAGATTTGGAATTGTTAGCTGTTTTTATTTCATTGAACCATTTATCATGTTGCAAAATTTCTCAATATTTTGTTATATTGTTTACCTGAATAAATACAGATTTTTTCACAAATCAATTTTATTGATATATAAAAATAAAACATAAATTCATCCAAAGTGTACAGTCAAAGGTATTCAGTACAATCACATAGTTGTTTATTCATCACTTCAAACATCTTTAGAGCATTTTCATTACTCCAATATAAGAAAAATAATAATAAACTAAAGACAAACATACAAACAAACAGAAAACTCATCACATCTCATTCTCTTTATGATTCCACTGCTATATAGCTGCTATTCTGTTTCTTTCTCTCTAGTTTATTTGCATTAATATTTTGTAAAAACCATCTTATGCATGCAATATCACCCATATTTGTATTTTACATGATTTTTCACTATGTCACACAGTGTCATATTACATTGTTTAGCTTTCCTTCTAGTAATATTCACGACCTTAGTATGACCGTTTCAACCACTGTTCTACCCATATAATAATTCTCCTAGTTACAAACACTATGAAATGTTTTCAACATTGCTACTCATTTCCAAAGATTTACAAACAACATTTTTACCAATTGTGCACAGATTAACCCTCAGCTTTCCATTCTCTACCCTCATTTTATTTGCTGGTGACCAATATTCTAGTTATTAACTCCATGACTTTCACAATATATTTACTCATTATAGAATAATAATACATTTTTTGTCCTTTTGTGTCTGGCTTGGTTCACTTAACATAATACCCCCAGGTTCATCCATGTTGTCATATGTTTCATGACATCATTTCTTCTTACAGCTACATAATATTCCATCATGTGTTTACACCACAATTTGTTTATCCAGATATCAGTTGATGGACACATGGGTTGTTTACAAATTTTGGCACCCATGAATAAAACCTCAATGAAATTAAATTTTAAAATGTCTGTGTCACTGTATTCAGTTCTTCTGGGTATATATCAAATAATGGCAGTGCCAGTTCACATGGGAAGTCTACATTCAACTTCCATAGGAACTGCCAAAAAGTCCTCCACAGTGGCTGTACCATTCTACGTTCCCATCAACAGTGAATGTGTTCCTATCTCTCCACATCTTCTCCAAAACTTATGGTTTTCCAACTTTTTAATAGTGGCAAGTCCAATAGGTATGAAATGATATCTCATTGTAGTTTTGATTTGCATTTCCCTAATGGGTAGTGATGTTGAACATTTTTTTTCATGTGTTTCTTCACCATTTGTATTTCCTCTTTGGACAATTGTCTTTTCAAACTTTTAACCAATTTTTAATTGTGTAATTTTACTATTTATTGTTGAGTTGTAATATCTTTTCCTATATGATGGATATTAAACCTCCATGAAATGATGCTTGTTTTCTGGCTGAATTGATCATATTTCTTAAAGAGGAATCCTCATGCTATAATGACTCAACCGAAAAGTATAGAAAATATGACTGGGAAAAAAACCTAATTTTAAAAAATATACTTTTTAATTTTTTTTAAATACAGAAAAATGTATCACAGAAATGTTATACATTATGGGATATATATAAGGGATTCCCATATGCCCCATATGCCCTGCTCCCTAGCCCTCCCACATTTTCCCACATCAACAACGTCCTATATTAGCGTGGTACATTTGCCACATTTGATGAACACATCTTGGAGTATTGCCACTAAGTGATGATTATAGTTTACATTGTAGTTTACACACTCTCCCAGACATTTTTTTCAAGTTATTACAAGATATACAATAGCCTGTATCTGTCTTTGCAATGTCATTCAGGTAATTCTCAAGTCCTAAAAATGTCCCCAAATTACACCTATTTTTCACTCTCCCTCCCCTCAGAACCTCCAGTGGCCACTGCCTCCACATTCATGATAGAATTTCTTCCATTGCTAGGGATGCAGCATGTCTACAGTAGAATAACTGTAAGTCTACTCTAGTCCATCTTCCATTAACCAATCCTAAGGATTCTGTGATGATGATGCCCACTCCACCTCTAACTGAAAAGGGGTTTAGATCCTATGGGGCAGATGGATGAGACTTTCTTGCTTGCAGTTGCAGACTCTCTCTATTTCTTGAGATGGTTGTTGTCAGTCATCATGTCCTTGTTTGTTGTCTTGGGTGAGTCCAGTGAACTGGAAAGTAGGTGTTGTAAGATGTAGAGATTCAGGGTCAAACTGGCACATGGACAGTCCAATGATTTAAGTTTCTTGGACATACAACTATCAACTCTAGTACTAACTATAGGTTCAAAGAGAGGGGCAGCAGAGCCATGTGTAGAGAAAACACAACTGAGTCAAACTCTGTCACCCTGTGGAGCACAAGTCCAAAGTAAGAACACTGGCAGGAAACCAAACTCCTGAGCTATCTGCCCTGCCTATAGTGTCTGGATGTCTCCAGAGCCCTCAGAAGCCCTATTATTTGTGGTATTATTTACTTTGGCAGTCAATGATTTCCTGCTGAGATGTGCATAAGCTTAACCTTGAAATGACCTCCCAACTCACTTTGAAGACTCTTAGCCATATATACTCATCTGTCTTTACCATTTCCCCTTTTTTGTCAAGGTCTTTTACCAGTTGCATTGTTAGCTGTTCTTGGCAGTAATCCCTCAGTGCCACCGAAGCTCATCTCTGGGAGTCATGCCCCATGCTGGAGGGAAGGTAATGCATTTATATGCTGAGTTTTGGCTTAAAGAGAGGCCACACTTGAGCAACAAGGAGGATCTCAGGAGGTAAAAATTAGGCACCCTACAATACTATGCTAAGTTTCAATTTCAAAACTAAAGCTTCATCAGTACAGTCATCACAATCAAGGGCCCATCAATGGTCCATCCTCCTTCAGTAGTCACTGCCCCTGTAAACAGGATTCTTGTTGTCCCGTTACAGAATGTGGCAGAGCTCTCCAAGATGGAAATTTGATATTTCTTTGGTTATTGTGTGGCTCTCTACCCACTGTAACAATACACCATGAACACTTGAACTCATTCATATGCCTTATAGGTCTGTCCATGGTGAACCTCCTCCCATACATCCCCCATCTCTGCCACCCCACACCAATGATCCTCCCCTCCCAGAATTGTAAACCTTCTGTGATCCAAAACTCCTTCATAATTGAAACCAACAAAATAACCAAATACAATTAATAGGAAAATGATATAATAATGGCGGTTTTAAAAATAACAAAATATGAAAAAATTTTAAAGTTTGAAATTATTTAAAAATATAAATTTTTAAAAATTAACATATATCTTTCATCACTGTAAAATCTGTTGTCTTGTATGTACAGTGACGTTTGCTTCCACTTATTTAACCAATGTCTTACTTTTTTCATTTTGTCTTCAAAGTAGCTTTAGGTCACAGGAAAGTCATGAGCAGAATATAGATGATTCCCATATACACAACATGGTCTCCATTTTCCTCTTTCCCATATTAATAACTTTTTACATGTGAATGATATATTTGTTACAGTTGATGTAATAATATTGAAACGTTACTACTAACCAAGGTCAATGATTTACATTGTGGCTTACATATTGGATGGCACACTTTTAAAAATTTTGATGAAGTTTCACGTGGTCTGTATCCATCCTTGTGGGATCATGCAAAACAATTCCATCGCCCCAAAAATGTCCCATGTTCCATTTATACTATTACTCCTTCCTTCTCCCCTCGGGACCCATCATTACCATCATGATTAACTCATTCAAGGACCAGATTTATAGTTAAATGCAATAACATTGCCCTGTTAGACACTGCTTATGATCTCAAGAGACTCCTACCCCTCTGTTTGAGATCATAGCAGGACTCCTTAGGATGGGAGCCCAACACCTTCCTGCTCATTATGTGAGTCTCCATCCACTGATAGAACACACAATGACAAGATGAATGCTACACACCCCCTAGAAGCCTGCCCCGGTATGACTTGTCACGCATGCCCCCACATCCAATATCTTAAACCAGTAACCATTCCCTGCCGTATTTGCCAAAAGAACATTCCCAGTGTTGTAGTTTTAACCACATACCGAAAAATCCCCAGATTTCACCTGCTACGTCCACCAAACCTCGTCCCAGTTCACTTCTAATGATTAATTTGAAAAACATAGAATGGCACAAAAATTAAAATTAAATCATCCATAGCATTAATAGAGTTTTTCTTTTTTCCATTTTATATTTTGAACAATAGATTTAATTTATAAAATTAGGACATTTATATACATATATTCCTGGATATTATTTTCTGAAATAATCCCCAATGTTATTAAATGTTCTTAGAGTTTCACACTGTATTAGTCAGGATTCTCTCAGGAAACAGAATCAACAGGAGATATCTGTAAAAAATAAAAGGGACTCTCACACGACCGTGGGGATGCACAAGTCTAGGTTCTGCAGGCAGGCTGCAAACCAGAAGCTCCGATGAAAATCTGATGAAAGGTCCTTGATGAGTTTCTGGGAGAAGTTGGCTGTCCAAGGATGAGCTGCTAAATTCTCTCTGAATGTTGAAATCACTTCCCCTTTCAAGGCATTCAACTGATTGGATAAAAGCAACACCCATTGATGGTGTAAACTCTCTGATTGTTGTAGATGTAATCAGCCATTCACGCAGTAAACTTACTGGTGATCGAAATCCATAAATGCTCTTGTATTACAATTAGCCCTGTACTTGCTGGAACAAACACATGGAAACCATTACCTGGCCGAGTTGACACATTAACCTAACCATCATAGTCCACCCCTTGACAACTCAGCAATCATACACATTACCCTAAACCATATTTATTCTCTAAGTAAAAACAGTAACAGACAAGCATACATATATATTTCCATCTACCAATGTTCAACTCCCCTGCATACAACTGGAAATGCATTAATTCCCCACAGAATAGTGTGTAAGTCCTTGGATAATATTGACTCTTAAATTGACATCCTTAAATATTATGACATGGAATTAATACAACTTTTCATATGCTAAGGGAAAAGGTTGGGGAAGAAAACAAGAAATTCGTTCTGTGTACATATACAATCATACTTATAATGAAACAGGGAAGAAGAGTTCATGACTATTACAGTCCTCGTTTCTGTAACTGGTCACATGGTCGAAGTTCATATTTATCACTACCTTCTTCCACTACCCATTCCATGTTCCCAATACTTTCAGCAAGCACTTCAGCTGGCCGTGGTTCTTTGCTTGGAGGGGTGACCCAAACGTTCATTCCCAAAGATTCTGGGCCATTGTTAGTCCTGCTTGATTGGTTTGCTGCAATTTTCCATTGACTTTAATCACAGGACATGGCAGTACTAGGAGACGCCCTAGAGGATCTACTGCATTCCAGGCAAACTCTTCTTTACCCCCATTATGTAGATGTAGTTCTATTTCCCCTTGATAGTCAGGATCAATCACCCCAACCAGTACAGTAATTCCCTTCTTTCCTTGTTGATTCACGGGTAAGAAGAGACCAAAGAGGCCAGGTTGCAGTCTTAAATTCCAGTTCAATGGAGTCATTGTTATTTTCTCTGGTGACAGCAGTCCCCCCTGTTGGGAATAAAACCTGCAGACCAGCACAGCTTAAGGTTGCAGCGACAGGAAGCAAATACTTTCCTAGTGGGTCACTAGGGGTAATAGTGAGTGGTGCCTCTCCCATTTCCACACCTTGATTCCTGGACCCATGAATCCTGGCTATGGGAGACACAGCATCATAGAGGGGATGCTGATTCAGAGCATACACAGCCTCCTGGAGAACATTGCCCCAGCCCTGCAAGGTATTGCCCCCTAGTTTGTGCCGTAATTGAGTATTCAAAAGGCCATTCCACCATTCTATTAATCCAGCTGCTTCAGAGTGATGGGGAGCATGGTAAGACCAGTGAATTCCATGGGCATGTGCCCATTCCCACATATCATTTGCTGTGAAATGGGTTCCCTGATCAGAAGCAGTGCTGTGTGGAATGCCACGGTGGTAGATAAGACATTCGGCAAGTACACAGATGGTAGTTTTGGAAGAAGCATTGCATGCTGGAAATGCAAACCCATAGCCAGACAATGTGTATTTTCAAGTTAGAACAAATCGCTGCCCCTTCCATGGTGGAAGTGGCCCAATGTAGTCCACCTGCCACCAGGTAGCAGGCCTTGAGGAATGGTGTCATATCTGGGTCGGAGTGTGGGTCTCTGCTGCTGGCAGATGGGACATTCAGCAGTAGCTGTAGCCAAGACAGCCTTGGTGAGGGGAAGTCCATGTTGCTGAGCACATGCATAACCTCCATCCCTACCTCCATGGCCACTTTGTTCATGAGACCATTGGCAATGACAGGAGTGGCTCGGGAAAGAGCCTGAGCATTAGCCACAGAGCGGGTCCTCTTATCCACTTGATTATGAAACTCTTCCTCTGCTGATGTCACCCTCTGGTGAGCATTCATCTGGGACACAAATATGTTATATTTTTAGCCCACTCAGAAACGTCAATCCACATAGCTTTTCCCCAGACTTCCTTGTCACCAATTTTCCAATCATGTTCCTCCCAAGTCCCTGACCATCCAGCCAAACCATTGGCAACAGCCCATGAATCACTGTACAAATGCCCATCTGGCCATTTCTTCTTCCAAGCAAAATGAACAACTAGATGCACTGTTCGAAGCTCTGCCCACTGGGAGGATTTGGCCTCACCACTATGCTTCAAGGATGTCCCAGAAAAGGGCTGCAGTGATGCAGCTGTCCACTCTCAGGTGATACCTGCATATCCTGCGGAACCATCTGTAAACCAGGCCCGAGTTTTCTCATCCTCAGTCAACTGATTGTAAGGGACTCCCCAAGAGGCCAAAGCTGTGGGCTGGGAAAGAGAAGGTAACATGGCAGGGGTGGTGACCATGGGCATTTGGGCTACTTCTTCACGTAACTTACTTGTGCCTTCAGGACCTGCTCAAGCCCTATTTCGTATATACCACTTTCACTTTATTATGGAGTGTTACTGTGCATGCCCAACTTTGTGGTTTGGTGGGTCAGAAAATACCCAGCTCATGATAGGCAAGTCAGGTCTCATGGTAAATTGGTGGACCATGGTTAAGCATTCAGTCTCTACTAAGGCCCAGTAGCAAGCCAAAAGCTGCTTCTCAAAATGGGAGTAGTTATCTGCAGAGGATGGCAAGGTTTTGCTCCAAAATCCTAAGGGTCTGCATTGTGATTCCCCTATAGAGGCCTGCCAAAGTTTCCAGACAGAATCTCTATTTGCCACTGAAACTTCCAGCACCATTGGATCTGCTGGATCATATGGTCCAAGTAGTAGTGCAGCTTGCACAGCAGCCTGGACCTGTTGCAAGGCTTCCTCTTGTTCCAGTCCCCAATCAAAACTAAAAGCTTTTCTGGTCACTTGGTAAATGGGCCAGAGTAACACACCCAAATGAGGGATGTGTTGTGCCCAAAATCCAAAGAGGCCAAGTAAGCATTGTGCCTCTTTTTGGTCATAGGAGGGGCCAGGTGCAACAGTTTATCCTTTACTTTAGAAGGGATATCTTGAAAGGCCCCACACACTACTGGACACCTAGAAATTTCACTGATATGGAAGAACCCTGTATTTTTGTTGGATTTATCTCCCATCCTCTCTCACACAAATGCCTTACCAATAAATCTAGAGTCTTTGCTACTTCTTGCTCAGTAGGTCCTATCAACATAATATCATCAATATAATGGACCAGTGTGATGTCTCGTGGGAGGGAGAGACAATCAACGTTCCTGCAGACAATATTATGACATAGGGCTGTAGAGTTGATATACCCCTGAAGCAGGACAGTGAAAGTATACTACTGACCTTTCCAGCTGAAAGCAAACTGTTTCTGGTGGTCCTTACTAATGGCAATTCAGAAAAAAGCATTTGCCAGATCAACAGCTGCATACCAGGTACCAGGGGAAATGTTGATTTGCTCAAGCAATGATACCACATCTGGGACAGCAACTGCAATTGGAGTCACCACCTGGTTAAGTTTACGATGATCTACTGTCATTCTCCAAGATCCATCTGTTTTCTGCACAGGCCAAATAGGAGAGTTGAATGGGGATGTGGTGGGAACCACCACCCCTGCATCCTTCAAATCCTTGATGGTGGCACTAATTACTGCAATCCCTCCAGGAATTCTAACCAAACAAACTGTTAGATCCCTTTCTAACCCCTCGAGCTACAGTGTTGAATCCAGAATTCCTGCTTAGTGAGCCCATATAAATAAATTCAGCCTGATCCAACTTTATATTCCTTCCACCATTATCCCATACCCTTAGTATCCATTCCCATATGTATTCCTTTGATTTCTGTCTATATAAGTTGGAAATCTCATGCAGTTCTTTGAGAGTATATCATACTTCCTCACGGGTCACACTTTGTATTTCACTTTAGGGGCTTGTTGTGATTTTAGTCTAGTAATGGGTCTCGAAGGCAAGAGAGCTGTGGCTGTGGGTAAGGAGAAGGATTAGGGATGTCTTGCAGGCTACTGACCTCAAGGCATTCCTTTGCATTTTCTTATGGTGAGACAGGATTAACCTCTTCAGGCAGGGGTTGGAAAACAGATTTCTCAGGGCAGAGTGGAAGTTTTGCAGTGCATGCTGAAGTTTGGCTGGTACCTGCCTCGTGGCTGGGAGGAAGTCTAGACTCTCTGGGGCCGGCTGGAGACTCAGGGCTGGAAGGAATTCCGGACTCCCTGGGGCAGGCTGGAGGCTGGATGATACAAGGTTGAGAAGGTGTGGTCTCCACAGGACAGGCCATCACAGGTTTATCTGGTAAAGTCTCAGCAGAATTTAGTTTTCCAACATCCCCACCAATATTATCATTATCCATATGTCTCGGTCCCAATCTTTTGGGGTTCCATTCCTTTCCAATCAATGCCTTCACTTTAATTGCAGAAACCCTGCGAGGTTGAGATTTTAGTTTCCTCTGTAATTCTGCTATTTGTACAATGAGAATCTGTACTTGATTCTCAGATATCTCAAGTCTGTGGCTACAGGAAACAAGATTTTCTTTGAAGGCACACGTAGAAACTTTCATATCATTCATGAAGTATTTAAGTTTCAAATGTGAAGACTTTAGCTCATCTCTTTCTTTTGTAACTGTATCCAGAGTATCTATGAGGAGCCAGCCAACATCTTATACTTTTTGACTCCACAAAATTCTTTTAAGGTTTTGAAAACACTCTCACCCAGATCCTTGCTTCTTATAAGCGTGGAAGTAAGGGAAACCAGTGATGCTATTTTGCGTATCTCTATTGCCAGCTCATGCCATGGACTGTTAGCAACCTCTTCATTATTGGAAAGGGAGTCATTAGTACCCCTCAGTCCAATTAGAGTAGAGAGCCAATTACAAAGCTCCCAGAACCACCTCAGACATCCCATGATTAAGACTCTGTTCCTCAAGAACCACTCCCAGTACCAAGGTGTATTAGTCAGAGTTCTCTCGGGAAACAGACTCAACAGGAGATATCTGTCAATAATATCAGATTTTAAAAGAGTCTCTCTCGCGACCGTGACGATGCACAAGTCCAGGTTCCACAGGCAGACTGCAAACCAGGGGCTCCAATGAAAGTCTGATGAAAGGTCCTTGATGAGTTTCTGGGAGAAGTTGGCTGTCCAAGGATGAGCTGGGAAATTCTCTCTAATTATTGAAATCACTTCCCCTTTTAAGGTATTCAACTGATTGGCTAAAAGTGTTACCCACTGATGATGTAATCTCCCTGATTGATGCATATGTAATCAGCCATTCATGCAGTAAACTCACTGGTGATCTAAGTCCATAAATGCTCTTGTAATACAATTAGCCCAGTGCTTGCTGGAACAAACACCTGGACACAATTACCTGGCCGAGTTGACACATTAACCTAACCATCACACACACTTAATACTTAAAATATCTGTTAGTTTTTGAAGATAAAATGTTTCAAATTTATTTAATTAGGTAAATCAAAATTGCTCCATTTAACATGGGGCAAACAGTCTCCTTTAAAAGAATGAGAAATTCTGAATTAAATGATCTCTAATTTTCCATTGTCCAAAATGGAATGTTGGTGTGCTTTTGACATTTCTCTAATAATCTTATTTAATATTTGGAAAGTTTATATTATTTTTCTGCAGTTTACTATTCATATCATAGATTTAATTGCTGTAAATTTAATCTGACCCTCTCTAGTAACCTATTTACCCAAGGCAACAGAACCCTGGGAAATGACTTCTATGTAATTCGTAACTGAACTGAAACTATGGGAATTGAAGTAGGAATCTGTTTGATGAAGTTTGTTGGTTAGGCAACCATAGTGACTAGGCCACAATCAACCCTCTCCTATCAAATTGAGGTGGGTTTTTGGAATGATATGGAGGTGCTCCTTTCAAGGGGGGGGGGCGTCTAAGCCTCAAAGACATAGCTTGTAACAGCCACAATTCTGGGGGCATTCTCACCACTGCTAAAAAAATAAACACTTTTAAAAAATCTTAAGGAAGGACCTAATACCTACATTTGTATTTCTTGCTCTTGCCTTTCTTGACAAACCTGAGTACTTTGACTCCAATCAAATTGATTTTCTAATGTAAACTGTAGAATATAGTTAATGAATGATAGCAAATGTATGTCACTATTACAAGGTGTTAATAATAGGATGGCATATGGGAAAAATACATGCAAACTATAGACTTTAGTGGAAAATAATTTTATGTTATTCTTCCATCAATTGTAACAAATGTACCACACCAGTGCTAGGGTGACAACAACAAGGGGCCATGGGGGAAAGTTGTATTTTTCTATGACTTTTATATAAACCTACACATTCTCTAAAGACAAATAATTACAATGATTTAATAATTAACAAAAGGAAATAACAAGTACAATTTTAAAAATATATTTTTGAATTGAATGATATTGAATGATAGCAGTGGAATAGAAATAGAGCAAGGTATTGTGAAACGTTTAAAATTGAAAGGGTTTATTCTAAGAAAACATAAAGGTACAAAGAAAAGTTACCTACATTTCCAACTCAAGAAAGCAGAAGAGGAGCAAACTGATTCTCTGCTAAGGAAAAGAAGATAATAATATAAGAAAGAATAGAAAACAATGAGATAGAATATTAAAATAAAAAAGACAGAGAAAGTTTTTAGAGAAAATCCATCCAATTCATTAACTCTTGCCTTGTTTTATCAATAAAAAAGAGAATTAAAATTACCTTTATCAAGGATTAAATAAAGTTTATTACTGACAAATGGACTAGAGCTGCTCAGACTTTTTTGCTTGATAAGCATTCTGTCAAAAATGAAGTTATTGAGGGTTTCCAGTCAATGAAACAGGTGCTGTAAGATTCTCCAGGCATCTGTTGCCCCACAGAATATTTGAACAACTGTGAAAAACTTTGAGACTGTAATCCTTCTCAGAGCTGTAGAAAACAGATAAAGATATGCAGTAATTGGGCAAGCTCCAATCAAAAACACCACTTTACAATGGTAGGAGAAGCCTCTCAAGCCCTTACAGACCCATCCCATAGCCCATCCTATTGTTATTTGTTGCTAACTCAAACCTGGCCCTGTTCTGTGGGGAACAGAGTAACCCTTAGGTGAATACTGAGTTACTTGTATGTTGGTGCCAGTCAATAATTTGGCATCCTAAAGGATTGAATCAGAACACTGGTCACTGGCTCACACTCCCAGAACTTGCCTACCAGGCAGAAACAGCATGTATACAGGTAAAGCTTTGTGAGCAGAACCCTAAAATATACGAAGCACATATCTTGATATTTGAAGGGATAAACAGATGACTCTCCAGCAATAGTAGGGTATTTCATTATAACACTTTCAATAATGGATGGAACACCTAGAGAGAGGATCAATAAAGAAATAGAATACTTGAACCATAAACTAATGTAAACTGTTAGTCAGAGGGAAAACTTTGTGTGGAGTATATGGGAACTCTCTACTTTCAGCAGGATGTATTCTATAAACCGACAAATGTTCTAATAAAAAGTTACCAAAATTAGTTGTTGATAATAAAATTTCCTTTTCAAATGAAATTTTGATTTTAGAGAAACTTGTGTTTTCCACATGCACTTGAGAGCTTCCCAATAATTAATAGCTATCTAATAGGATTGTTGGTTATTTTAATAAATGTGGTTTATTTTGACATTGTAAAATGAAAAATATCATATTTGTAAGGTCGCTATCACCCTGTGAGCCAATATTTTCCACATGAATACTACTTGATGTTAAAAGAGCATGCATGTGAAAAACCCATTGGAATTGTTAAGTAAATAATGCATTTAAAACTAATAAATTATGAAAGGTTTATTAAACTGGTTTCAACTTCCACACTCGAACTATTCTTTAAGAAATTACCATTTGTTGATTTTTGGTATAAAATATTAATATTAAAGAAGAATATTAATGATTATCTTAAAGTGCTAATAAAATATTCCTTCCTTTTTCTAACCATATATCTGTGGAAAGGCATATTTTAGTCATATTATTCTAGCAAACTAACATATTTCAATGGAATGAAGAAAGAGCAGATATGAGAATTCAGCTATCTTCTAGTAGGCCAGGATTAAAAATGTTTTTAAAAGGATTAAATAATTTTTTATTCTCATTAATTTAATTTAGTTTGGGGAAATATCTATTAGTATATTTAATGATTTAAATATTTACTTAAACATGTACCAGTTTTAATTCTTAATTTGTTAATTTTCCATGGATATAAGTCACAAAATGATGTTATTAAAGATTTTCAATCGTTCTTTAAAATGTTAATGGTTCCTGGAATCAAAAAATCTGAAAACAGATGTTTTATATAAATTCTATGAATCGTGTACTATAATATTTCTAAGAACTTCAGGTAGTATATTTTTTCATATATTTTACCTTATCATTACACTCTTTTGAGTGCTTTATTTCCATAAATATAAAAATATGACTTTATTAGATGTCTGGACATCATTAACCCATTTACTCATCTCCAGATGACAAATCTGCCCAGCACCTCCTATGTATTCACTATGAATTACTCTTGCCATCAGGAAATTTTTGTGGCCTCCATCAGGCTGAGATCCTTCAGAGATTTTATTTTTTGCCTAAAATGCACATGCAAAGAATGAGAATATGGAGTAGGTAGGAAAAGATCTACTGAGGCTTTGTGAAACAATTGTTGAGGGGTCCCACCTCTGATGAAGACCAAACTCTCTTGTCCTAAATCAAGGGGGATTCTTCTTTCATAGACCTAACTTATTTGGGATTCTTCTTTCATAGACCTAACTTATTCATTCTAATCCCCAAACATGACCTGCCAACTTTCTTAATTGTGTCCATATCATGAAGGGGCATTTGGAGAATTCTATTTTTGAACCTTCTTTTCCAAGGTTTTTCTTAATGCTTCTTAGCATCTCCAATATTCTAATACTCTCCTGATTGGTAGCTATTAATAAGCATTTTCAGAATAAAAACAAATAAACAACTTTCTTCCAACCTGTTTGTGGGAGTAGTAACTCATTCTAAGGGGTACTTAATGTTATTGTCATATCCTATGCTTGAGGGTCTCCTCAGAGCTCTTTTGGCAAGAGTCCCACTCTGTGAGATAACCTCTTTTACTTGCTTTCTTTGTAAAATCCATTGAAAATTGTATCCGATTTTCTTTAACTTAATAATTAGTGGTCAATTTTTCCATGTTTTTTGTGACATTGAAAATTTAAAATAGAATATGGTTTTCCATCCCACTATAATATTACCCCAAATCCATAGAAATTCAATTTTATTGGAGTTGCTTAATTTATTGATAGGGTAATATAAATATTTATATTTAAAATATGACATAAAATTGAAAATTTATTGTATCACCATTGACTATGAAACTTTTTTGAATACTCTTTTGTGAACAACAACAAAAAAATCCTTGATAAATGTATTGCTAAAAAGCACAATTCCAAATTCATCTAATCTCAAAAGTATAACCAAAGAATCTGCACCAATCAGGAATTGAAAGAAAACTTGCCTCTTTATAGGATGAAATCATTAGTTCCCCAGGTTACCTGATAGTTATGACATATATGTGTCCTTCCTAAAGAATACTCATGTTTGTAAAGTATCTAGAACCACTATTGTTCCTTTGATTACAGGTTTATATGAATTTCCCTGAGAAGTCACTCCTTGAAATTTATTCAGAGAAGAATGAGGCAGAGTCACAAACTGTGTAAAGGCTTTATAACTGGGCAAAAGTAATATTCATATTACAGAAGATAAATGTGTTTCCTCATTTTCCAAGTATATTTGTGTGTTTTAAGTAATGTGTTTCTTTAAAATGACTAATGAAGAATTCACGGACATAGCTATGATACCTCTCAAGATCGCTAACATACTTATTTTTGCCCCACATTACAAATTGATAATTATAGAAAGTTTGAATATCTCTGATTCTGGTTTTGTTATAGTTAATTAGTTTTGAAAATAGTGTTTGATGATATGTATGTGATACTTAGACTGTATTCCAAATACTAAAAATATAATGTTACAAAAATTACCAAGATAATGAATTATCACAAGTACTATGAATTATATATTACTTGAACTATATTGTAGATTATAGCTAAGAAATTCAGGGATAACAATGAGTTACACAGTATTTCATAGAAATCAATCTTCATAAGGAAATGTATCCCTTGATATAACAATGGATAGGTTGAGATATCTAGTGAAGTTTTTATTTATGAACAACTTATTTATTTGTAGGACATTAGGAACTAGATACATTCTATACAGATTTTTAATATATACTATATTTCATGTGTTAAAAATTGATGATGGACAATTTTCCCTAAGTTTATAATTGTGAATTAAATAAGTTGTAAATATACCTTATTTAATAAGGATTAGGGATAAAATCCTGAAATCCCTCTCCCTCTTTCACCCAAGGATATGCATTAAACCATCATGATGCATTCTGAACTACAAGATGTTTGATAACTGTAACACAGGAAAACTTGAGAATTTGTAAAGACCAAGGAGAAAAATGCAATCTAAAGAGATGAACAAAAAGAATCAGAGTTATAAGGAGCAAGATAAATGTGTAGTTTTGGTAAAGGAAATTTTTAAAAAATCATCTTGAATTTTGATTATGTTAAAATCTAACACTTGTTTAAATAGTATCACCTTAATAATTGAGTATTGTTGATATTTAATAAAATCTCTGCTTAAAAGCATTCTCTTCTTCACATAATTTAGAATGATAGAAGAATATTCACAACTGAAATGATTATTATAGAAAAATTTGCCAAAACATATTGCAGAAGTCCTGGAAAGTCATATGAATAGAATCAATCAAAGTAAAAAGGTCATTTTAATTATTATTATTATTATAAATCATCTACAAAATATGTAACCATTGTATACAATTTTGTAATTACAAATGAAATATATATTTAAAATTAACAAAAATAAAATTTTAACACTTTATACTTACTACCCCTCTATTCTATGTTTTCTACATATAAAATTAAATAGTTCTGAAATAGTATTCTTAAAGAAAATTAGTTTTTGTAATGAAAGGTTTGTGAAGGATACAGCAATTCTTTATGATTTGGTATGTTTCAAGAAATGCATAAGTAGAATAGTTGTGGCTTCAATAGTTATTTTGAATGCAGAGATTTGAGTTAAAACTAGAAAAGCATGTAGGCCCGGTATATGGACAGGAATTTAGGTCTTCATTAAATATCAGAATTAATGATTAATGGAAAGAAGCCTGCTTTGAGGAGGAGTAAGATCAGTTGTTATGCTTTTATTAGATACTGTGACCAGGTGAGAGTGTAAACTAGACAGAGAACATGGGAACTCTGGTAACACTGCAACAGAAAAATGTTAACAATTAGATTCTAATAGCATAAAACTTTAATGGATGTTTCTGTAAAGGAGGAAAGCAAGGACTCAAACTCATATGTTATAGAACAACTGAAATGAAAGAGTAGTGACACCTAATCCATCTGGTCACCATTCTGAGAATAATCTCATAAACATTCACTAACTGTGTTACAAAAACTGATTTTAATCAGCTGGTCTAAGATTGGGAGATAAAAGCAAACCTCCTACTCACCTGGTAGATGAAGATAATCTCTGTACAGTGTTCAATCAAATGGGCTGATGCAGAGGATCTCCTAGAGAGCATTTCTGAGATGACCAGTTGCTAATAAAGGAAGTGTGGAAATGATCCCTGCATATGCCCAGGCTGAAACTGAATAGATGTTTTACTGAAATAGTGTACATATGACTCAATAATTCAAAGATATGAGCCTCCTTTTTAATTTATTAATGTACTTAGATTTTCTGAATCTATAGATGTTGAAAGTAACATATAAGAGCAAAGTAATGAAAAAAAGTAAAAAAGTAAATAAGCAAATAAATTGGTTTCAAAATACTTGTGTTCCCGTCTTCTAAACTGAATTCCTCATAAGAAACCATATTTTTATACCAAGGGTGAAATTTTATTTGTGAGTAATATGGATTATCTGCACTTAGTTTTAAGAATATTCTTCTCAATTTTGTACTTTGACTACAGGGAAATAGAAACATATTAGAAAACATGGACAATCTCACTATTTTCAGAGAATTCCTCCTCATGGATATCTCAACCTCCTGAGAGCTCCAAGTCCTACAAGGTCTGATGTTCCTAATGATGTATCTGAGAGTGGTAATGGGAATCTTCTAACTATTACTGTCTTTGTAACAGACCTACATCTGCATTCTCCAATGTGCTTCTTTATAGGAATTTTATCCCTCATAGACTTTTGCTGCATTTCAGTTACTGTGCCAAAAATGATTGTAAATTCTCTAAGAGGCAGTAAATTGATTTCTCTCCCAGCATGTGCTGCCCAGATGCTCTTGGTCATCTTCTTTGTATCCACAGAGTTAGCCTTCCTTGTGGTAGTGTCCTATGACCGCTATGTTGCGTTTTGCCACCCTCTACACTATGGGCTCACCGTCACCCCATGTCTGTGTACACAGGCAGCTGGTGGCTCATGGACAAGTGGGTTCATCCAGTCTGCTATCCACACAGGTGGCATGTTCAGGCTTCCCTTCACAGAGTCCAATGTGCTCCATCAATATTTCTGTGATGTACCTCAAATTTTGTGCTTCTCTTCTCCAGATATTCAGTTTTCTGAGTCTATGGTCTTAGGTCTAATTGCTTGTAATACATTAGTATGTTCTGCCTTTATGTTTAAGTAATATATTGATATATTTTCAATGGTGCTTAGGATGCATTCTGTGGAAGCCCGTAACAAACCCTTATCTACTGGTACCCCACAGTTGGCAATTCTCATTTTGTTTGTAAGTGCTGGAGTGACTGTTGCCTTTGGTCCCATTGCAAATAAACCTTCTCTTAAAAATCTTCTCATGCCCATGTTCTACACCATGTTGCCCCCATTCATAAACCCCCTCATCTAAGTCTGTGGAATAGAGAGATTAACACTGCTCTAGGAAGAATGCTCAACAGATGTTTTGAATTCCCAATGAGGGTTTTTTAAATTAAAAAATTATGAAAAAATTTGAATGAAGTTTAATTTATATTTAGTATATGTTCTTAATTTGAATCTGCTCATATAAAATATTTATGTTTTTTTCTGTGTATCTTTTGGTGTTTTATACATGATATTGAGCTATAAATCTACTTCCAGTTTTTTCAATTCCAAATATTTGTGTGATTTGCACATTCTAGAAAAGATTTCCTGCATTTTTAAAGTGTTTCAAAAAACATTTAAGGTAATTTTGAGCTATGTCAAAGAATAAAAACCTTTGGAGAATACCATCGGTGAATACCAATATAAGTACCTATACATTTTTTTAAAATTTAAGGTACAAGATACTGCCACATTGGAAGAGAATATTGAGTTTGCATTAGGAAATTCAATTCAAATTGCTCTCTTTGCGTTTACCTTAACACAAAGTCTGTATCAATTTTTTTAGAAAGTGATTAAAATTAAGGCGCAACTGCAGAGTTAAGGACACAATAAGGCTATATCACATAATTCTATTTTAAAGTTGTTCCCCTCATTGAAAAATGAAATATAAAAACCAGGTCCTCAACATGGGGTATTCTTTGGAATATTTTTCTCTCTGCCTGTGATTTGTCTGAATAGTTCATGCCTAATGATACACTGAATATTTCTACACGGTGAAGAGCAAATAGAGTGGAGTGAGATGTAGCAACAAGTGGATCTGGATTTTGTTTGCAGAATATCTGATATTTCTTATAATAAGTGATACATATACATTTCTCTTTACACTTTATGGTCCTGATAAAATTCAAAGTTTTCAGTTTCTACTTCATTTTTTATTTTGTCTATTTCATATTATGGATATCTGAAGCTCTACATTTTTATTTGTTCTTGTATTTTTATTAATTTTACTATTTTTGGAATCCCTACAATGATATTTCCAAGCATGTGTTTTTAATTAATAGTACCTTAAAGAGGTAGGCTATGTCAGGCAAGAAATATGTGTTTATTTAATCTGAGTAATTTTCCTAGCTTTTTATTGTAATTTTTAAATTGCCAAATTCATATTTTATCTTGAAATTAGAATAATCATTTATTGCTTGCATACAGTGTAGATTTTTGTAATTTAAAAATATATTATGAAAATTTATTTTCAAATCTATTTAAACTATCCTTAATGATATTTTAGGATTTAAATTATATATAACATATATATACATATATATGCACTTGTATACTTTTCCTAAACCATCTAGGATTCTTGTCAGTGATTTATTTTCTGATAGCAAAATACAGATGCAAATCATCCTTTTTCTCTTTGAGTATATTAACTAGAGGTTTCAAATATCCCACTGTCCTTTTAATTGTTTCAGTAGATTTAGAGTCTTTTAAAAATGTTTTCCTTCTTTTTACTCATAATCAGAAATCTTCCTATGCTTTGTAGTATTGACAAGATCATTTAAAAGTTGGAATGAGTCAAATAAGAGCTGCTTAGAATTTACATACCTTGGAGTTAAATGGCTGTTGAGAATTTGTTTAAAGAAATTTAGAAGTACAGCTAGTCACAATTTGTGTATGTTCCCTCAGTGCCACGTAGCAAGACTCTCCTCTCAGGTTTTAACCATTAAAAGCTGCCCATATAATCCCCTTACAGTTTTCTCAGTTTCTATTTCAATAGTCACCCTTAAATATTTTAAACCTGTATATGGCAGCAGGCTGAAGCTGAGTACTGCTGGTGTCAATCTGTTGAGGTTAAGCAAAATCTAAATCAACATTTCAGGTCTCAGTATTGCATATTCATTCTCTCTCTAAAAGGATACACATTTCTGATTTGAAGATGTCTGAAATCATCACAGATAGGAGAGCCTTCCTTCCTAACTACAGTTTCTTCTCCTGTCCAGTAGACACCAATTCTCATTTGTTTTATTCCAAAATATAAGTAGATCAATTTGTGAATACCTTTCATTTTTTTCATAACTGATGAACATTACTTTTTATTTTTTAACTATTATTTTATGGTGTCCTCATCAGGATAATAGATAAGTATTTTTATCTTGGTCCAAATGTCTACTGAAGATTTTAAGGAGAGATATGACATGAACATGCCTACTTAATCTTGAATAGATAGAGAGATAGCTGGAATTTCAGTTGGATTTTTGTCATTTGATGCACACAAGAACTCAGGTTTAAAGAGCATCTAAACTTGTCTTGAAATATGTTTTTGCCCCTAAATCTTCTCTATATTAATATGTTTTAGTTGTGCCTTCAGGTTTATATGATCATTGTGTCCAGGGGTAGAAACCCATGATGACATACAGGAGGGAATTTAGAGTTTAAATTTTCACAGCAGAAAGGACAATATCCCCTAGTGAATATGTGGATTGGTAAAAATCAAGCTCACAAAGTCTTCTTTGTCTTTATAGTAACTTTTTGTCCCATGGTTAGGCACAAACCTTTAGTACTGTCAAAAGCTACCCAGGAGCTAATTCTCAAATATTGAGCAGGTAAGAAGGCATGAAGCATAGGTATACTGCACTTTTTCTCCCATAGGGGAAAAATTAAAGTGAACCAAAACTCCTGGAAAGGAGGATAGATGGAATGGGACAATTTTTATGGATAAAATACAACATTTAGCAGTAAAAATATTTCCCATTGCTTAAATGTAATCACCTTTCTGACATTAAATGTCACATAAATTTAAGACTCCTTATCTCAGTGACCAAAAAAGGCAAACATATGACTTTTTCTCATAATGCATGCCCATTGTACATTGGTTATACAAGAGTATAATATTAATTAACATAGTATGTTTGAAGTAGATTGAATTATATTTAACTTCTCTTTTTAGTGCTCTTTCCTGTAAGCTGAGAGAGCTCCAAAACCCCAATAAAATAAAGCTTGACCATGTAGCATCCTTAATTCAGGAGAAATAACAAAGAAAGGAATTATGGATTATTTTGACACAAATTGGTTTCTATTTGACACTTGGGTGTATGGGTCTCCATCAACCTGTGCCTAACACAAAATGAACAGAAATCCTGAATAAGGGGAGCTCCCTGAATTTTGGTGGTTCACTCAACAATAACTTAGTTTAGGCCTGTTGAAACAAGTCCACACTATATTCTAAACTTACTGTAACAATGAATATACAAATGATTAATATTTGAGAGTTCTCTTTTCTCAATTTCTTCCTCCATACTTTATATTGCCAGATATATCAAGTGTTTCTAACGTGCTTAGTATATATGCATGATTTATATATATGTTTGAAAGTTTTAGCATGTTTAATGTTAGTATGGATTTCTTTTCTGTGAAATTCCTGTCTACATTATTTGGGACAGACACATTTCCTTGGTTTGTAGTATAAAAATTTTGACTTTTCTGTATGCTTTGAGGAAAAAAAATTCTCAACTCTATTTTAACAAAATTATGAATCTTGTATATTGCAGTTTGCATTTTGTTTCTTATATGATAAATACACCAAATATGTGAGAGATAGCCTGATATCATCAAAACATTTTCCATGGTTAATCTCTAAATTCATTATACTTTTGACTTTCATATATTGAACTTTAAGGTCTACAAATTCTATATAGTTAGAGTGAAATTAATATTTATCCTATATAAACATCCAATTGTCCAAGCACCATTAATTGAAAAGTATTGATTAATGAAACTACCACACTTTATCAATGTTATATGTTTTGTTTCTAATTGAGTGACTCCTTAGTTGTGCTCTTTATACTGTAGCAATGGATACTGTAGCCTTAGACACTGGTTATCAACTGAAGAGTTAAATTAAAATGACACTTTTTATGACTGATTTCTTTTTTTTAAAGATTTATTTACTTATTTACTTTTATCCATTTTTACCTTAACTCAAAGGAAGTGAATAAATATTAATAGATATTTGATCAAATTGATGAATAAAGCTTTAACACTCTAATTTAATCAATATTCAGCAGAGTTCTCTGGCTATATACTATTCTCTGGAAAGGAAGAATCAATTAATTTCTTAATCATATTTAGTTTCAATGAGTAATTATAAAAATAGTCTCAATGAAATGTTAACATTCCAAAATATTAAGTTATACCATGTTTCTTTCCCTTTTCATAACCTTTTCTTCTATCTTACAGGTAATGATGATTCTGACTAGAAATTCAGGGATATAGCAAGTGTATTTGCAATTTAATAAATAAAGTCTCATTTGCAATATTATTCAAAATATCCCATGCTCCTTCTGAGGTGGCCTTCTCTGCAATAGCCTTTGTAATATAGGAAAATTGAATCAACATTCAAGAATAGCAGGCTAAAAGTCTTTGACAACACATTCTTTGACCAACAAAATGCAATCAAAAGTAATGTCTCTTGATCTAAGAGCTAACATATGTGCTTCTTTATAGGATCTTTTGAATCAGCCATGAGGAATACTAACATCACATATATAGGGCACCCCAATAGCCTGCTCTTTGGATGTGGTTTATACCGTGCAAAGCTATAGACAAAACAAAATGATCATAAGTTGAAAATAAGCATCACGGCTCTCAGCACCAAGTTAAGGTTTATTTGTGCCTGCAATGTAAACTAGTCTTAGCTAGCTAATACTAAAAGGAATGGATTTGTAGAGCAGCTTAATCAACTTATAAACACAAACAAAAAGCAGATCCATATATCCTTGAATCTACGAACTCACTTGCAATTGGTGCATCCATATATAATTTTTTCCATTTTCCCAATTTTGTGGCAGTACCCTGTGGTTAAAAATTTTATTTCCATTCAATACCAATGGTGGAGAATATATTGCTATTTTTAAAATAAAATATTTGCACTTCTTCTTTGGAATTCCTTTCTAGGCCTTACAAGTTAATTTTTAAGTGGTTTATGATGTCAAATTCACCACCCTTGTGTTGGTTATAGAGAAAGAAATTCTTCATTGTAATGCAATCAGATTCACAAACATATTTACATTGTGTATATGCGTATTTTCTTTTCATTTAAAAATTTATTGAAGTATATCATGCATACATGAATACACATAAACAATACCTGTATAGTAAAAATTGTGAACATACAAAACAAACATGCACAAAAACATACAGGACTCCCATACCTCACCCACCACCATTGTGTATATTTTTGTCAATCATCCTATTCCTCTTACTTCTCTTCTCCTCCTTCCTTTAAGCTACTGAAGATATCTTAAAAAAATATTATAATATCGGTTTTCTTTCAATGAAATGTTTCATTTTCACCACAAGGTCTGATATATCTAAGCTATATAATTGCACACATATATATATATATATATTTGTACTCCATATAATTTCATGCTATTGTTTCTTAGACATTTTAATTTTCTATATTTAGTTACCAATTATTTCATGTTTGATATTTTTGTAGATTTTAGGCAATAAATTCCCTTCTCAAAACCTATTCCAATAATATTTTCATAATATTTGTGCAGATTTTTGCTAATGACAGGACTGTTACTCCTTTTGGAGTTCTTATACATTTTATTTTCCTTTCCTTGCCTCACCATATTGCTCTGTAAAGGTGGAAATAATGGTCTTCATTGTCAGGCTATCTATAAAGGATGCCTCGTTCTTGTGTGTATTTGTTCAATAATGTCTGACTTAATATTAGTTATAATATTGAATGTTAATGCCTTGAATTTCCCAATCAAAAGACATGGACTGATAGAATGGATTAAAAATATGATCCAATTATATGTTGTCTACAAGAGACTCACCTCAGGCATAAGGACACAACCTGGCTTAAAGTGGAAGGTTGGAAAAAGATATTCCATGCAAATAGTAACCAAAAAAGAGCTGGAATAGCAATACTAATAACAGACAAAATAGATTTTAAATGCAAAACTGTTATATGTGATGAAAAAGGTCATTATATATTAATAAAAGGGGCAATTCATCAAAAAGAAGTAACTGTTTTAAATATTTATGCACTTAACCTCACTGCTATAAGATACATGTGGCACACACTGGCAAAGCTGAAGAGAGAAATAGATGTCTCTACAATAATAGTTGGAGACTTCAATACACAACTCTCAATATTGGATAGAACATCTGGACAGAGGATCAATAAATAAACAGAGAACTTGAATAAAATGATAAATGAACTAGATCTAACAGACATCTATAGACCATTGCACCCCAAAACAGGATGATATATATTCATTTCAAGTGCTCATGGGTACTTTTCCAAGATAAATGATATGTTGGGTCACAAGAAAAGTCTCAATAAATTTAAAAAGATTGAAATTATACAAAACAATTTCTCTGATCATAGCAGAATGAAACTAGAAATATAAAATGAACAGAAAAAGGGAAAACTCATAAATATATGGAGATTAAACAACACACTATTAAACAATCTGTGGATCAAAGAAGAAATTTCAGGAGAATTCAGCAAATATCTTGAGACAAATGAAAATGAGAAAACAATGTATCAAAACCTGTGGGACATCACAATGGCAGTGCTGAGAGGGAAATTTATAGCTCTCAATGTTTACTTTAAAAGAAGAAAAAGAGCTAAACTTGAAGATTTAACTGCACACCTGGAAGAACTAGAAAAAGAACAGCAGACTAATTTCAAACCAAGCCAAAGGAAAGAAATAGTAAAGATCAGGGCAGAAATCAATGAAATTGAGAACAAAAAAACAATAGAGCAATTCAACAAAACCAAAGGTTGGTTCTTTGAGAAGTTCAATAAAATTGACAAACCCTTAGCTAGACTGACAAAAAAAAAAAAAAAAAAAAAA
>JAQZBX010024465.1:0-30147 GCA_029593785.1 Cabassous unicinctus
TGTCTTCCTGGATTTCAGTTCTGGATTCCAATTATACATATATTAGATTATTTGATCATATGCCACAGGCCATTATTTTCAGTCATTTTCCTCTATTTTTTTGTTTTGGATAATTTCCATTACTATGTCTTAATGTTCATTGATCTTTTTTCTGCTGCTTCTAATTTGCTGCCATGTCCTTCCAGTGTGTTTCTCAGTTCAAATGTTGTATTTTTCATCAGTAGAGTTTCAATTTTGGTCTTCTTTTTCTTTTTTATTTCTCTTCTCATCTTGTTCACATTTTCCTCTCCCTTTGTAATTAGGTAGAGTGTATTTACATTAGCTGTTATAATGGCCTTTTGCTAATTCTATCACCTCTGTAATTTCTGTGCCTGTTTTTATTGATTGATTTTACTCCTGGTTATGGTTCATATTTTCCTTCTTCTTTGTATATCTGGCAATTTTTAAAATCAAATCTGGACATTATGAATTTTACGTTGTTGGATGCTAGACTTTGTTTTTATTCCCTTAAAGACTGTTGGACTTTGTTCTTGCAGGCAGACAAGTTATTTGTGATCATATTTATCCTTTGAAGGACTGCTTTTAAGCAATGCTTTTAAGCTTTGTTACTACAGATCCAAAACTACCTTTACTCTAGGGCTATTTTAGCCCCACTTTTAAGGTAATTCTCTTCCGAGGACTCTCTCAAATGCCTTTGTATTTTGAAATCTTTCCATTCTGTCTGATAGGAAAACAAATATTCCCAGCTGTGTGAGATCTGATCTGTTTAGTCTACTGTTTTCTTCTGGTGCTTTTCTCAGTCTCAGTTATTTTCCTCCTAAAAATATGAACCAAAGCTTCTAGAGACCACTTCATAAGCCTCTCAATCTCCTTCCCTCTCTCCTTCTCTCCCTCCCTCCATAGCTCCCTTTTTTCTCTTTCTTTTTTTTTCAAATATACTTTTTTATTTTTATTTTTAAAAAGAAATTTAGATTACATAAATGTTATATAAAAAATATAGAGGATTCCCATATGTCCCGCTCCCTAGCCCTCCCACATTTTCCCACATCAACAACATACTTCATTAGTGTGGTACATTTACCACAATTGGAGCATTGCCACTAAGTGTGGATTGTAGTTTACTTTGCTGTTTACACTCTCTCCCGCACATTTTTATAAGTTGTTACAAGATATACAACAGCCTGTATATGTCATTGCAATGTCATTTAGGACAATTCCCAAGTCCCGAAATGTCTCCAAATTATACATATTTTTCCCTCTCCCTCCTCTCAGAACCTTCAGTGGCTACTGCCTCCACATCAATGATAAGAATTCTTCCATTGCTAGGATCACAATAAATCTATAGTAGAATAACAGTAAGTCTACTCTTGTCCATAGTTCATTCCCTTCCCCAGTCCTGAGGATTCTGGGATGGTGATGCCCACTTTACCTCTAATTGAGAGGGGCTTAAATCCCCCTGGGACAGATGGATGAGACTCTCTTGCTTGCAGTTACAGACTCTCTGTTCCTTGAGATAGTCATTGTCAATCATCATCTCCTTGTTAGTTGTCCTGTGTGAGTCTAATGAACTGGAGAGTAGGTGTTGCAAATCTATTGAGATTCAGGGTCTAACTGGCACATGGACTGCCCTAAGATTTAAGTCTCTTGGACATACACCTATTAACTCTAGCACTAACTATAGGTTCAAATAGAAGGGGCAGAAGAGCCATGTGTAGGGAAACCACTACTGAGTCCAATTCTGTCACACTGGGGAGCATAAATTCCAAAGTAACCCCCAATGGCAGGGTGCCAAACTTCTGAGCTGTCTGCCCTGCCTATAGTGTCTGGATGTCTCCAGAGCCCTCAGGAGCCCTGCTATTTGAAGGAATATTTACTCTGGCAGTCAATGAGTTCCTGCTGAGACATGCATAAGCATAACCTCTGGAATGACCTCCCAACTCACTTTAAAGTGTCTTAGCCATATAAACTCATTTGTTTTTACCCTTTCTCCATTTTTCCAGTTGTGTTGCTAGTTGGTACTTGGTAGTAATCCCTTGGTGCCAGGGAAGCTCATCCTTGGGAGTCATGTCCCATGCTGGGGGAAAGTAATACATTTATATGCTGAGCTTGGCTCAGAGTGAGGCCACATTTGAGCAACAAGGAGGTAACACTTAGGCACCTTATATTACTACGCTAAGTTTCAATTTCAAAAGTAAAGGTTCATAAGAACTGTCATCACTATCAAGGGCCCATCAATGATCCATCCTCCTTCATTAGTCGCTGTCACTGTACTCAGGAGATTCTTATTGTCCCTTTAGAAAATGTGGCAGAGCTCCACAGGATAGGAATATGATATTCCTTTGGTAATTGTGTGACTCTCCACCCACTGTAACAATGCCCCATGAACACTTGAACACATTCATATGCCTTATAGGTATGCTCTGGGTGAACCTCCTCCCATGTGGTCCCCATCTCTGACACCCCACACCAATGATCCTCCTCTGCCACAGCTGTAACCCTTTTGTGGGCCAAAACTTCTCAAAATTGGAACCAACAGAATAACCATAAACAATTAATAGGAAAATGATATAATAATGATAGTTTTAAAAATAATGAATAAAATACAAAAAAAATTAAAAATGAATTTGAAATAATGAAAAAGTAAAAAAATATAAAATTAAAACTTTTTAAAACATTATGTCTTTCATTACTTACCCCAAATTTCTAATGTTCTTGGCCTCTCTGAACTGCTTGCTGTCTTTCACCTCATCAAGAATGCTGGGCTCTGCTTGGGTACCATTCTGTTTTGCAGCCTAGTAACTGCCTCCAGCAAGCAAGTTGGGGAAATCTCAGTGCTCACCTCATTTGTTTCCCTTATCTCAGGGATCATTGTTCTGCACTGCCTGTTGTCAAATGTCTGAACACAGTTTTTTTATGTTTTATTAATTAATTAATTAATTTTATTACAAAGTAATATTTATTGGAGGCAAAGGATAAAAGACAATATTTTTACATTTTCTTAAAGATTGAAATTAACCTCAAAAATTTTAAAGATACTTAGATTACATAAATGTTACACAAAATATATAGGGATTCCCATATGCCCCACTCCCTAAACCTCCCACACCCTCCCTTTATATATCTTTTCTTTGTTTCCAGTTGTTTAATGTGGGAATCTAAGTTATGTCATATTTGTAACTTTTCCACTCTATCCCATAACCATAATTTAGTATGCAGCCAAGTAATATTTATTTGAGCTTTTTAAAATATTGTTCTATCATAAACATCCTGATGCTTCTTGTTTTTGTTTTTCTTTCCTTTTTTTCCCACTGTAAACTATACAACACAGTTACTTGCCCACTGCAGGCACAAAAGAAATACATACTAAAATAAACACCTTTCAATAAAATTGAAACAGTAAAGTAAGATTTTCCATTTTCCCCAGCTGTCACTACTTTGGCATCTTAAGAGTTTTAGAAATGATGGAAGAACACAAGACTCATCTTCATATGTCCTCCTGGATGTGACTTGTTTAAAGGGCATTGATGTTGGTTGGAATTATACCAAGAGGGTTTTGAATCCTATCTCTATCACTAATTAGATGTTTGACCCCGAGAAAGCTGCACAACTTATTTTGGCTTAAATGTCCTCTACTATAAAATAAGGCCCATACCACTTGTCTCACTCATGTTTAAAAAAGATAATATAAGTCAAATACCTGTGTCCATTAATGAACTAAAAAGAAATAGTTCATAATGAAATCTATTTACATAGTACATAAGAGAAAGAATAGGACTCTACCGAATTAAATAGACTTTGATAGATAATAGGTAAAGTCAAGGTACACAGACATATTTCAAATAGATTATTTCCTGGACTAAAAGCTTTGATTGAAGATATTTGTCTATCTAAAGGAAGAATGAGGTATACAGGGAAAGAGTATTAGCCACAGAGCAGAAATAAATGAGAGTCATTATGGCAGACACGAGCAGTGCCACTAACCCTTGTTCTAGAAAGAAGGGGATCTGGCCCAAGTCCATGCTGAGGAGATGCATCTTATTCTAATAGTTTAATGCCACTTGACATCTGGACATCTGGGGAACCACAAAACCTATCACCCTGTTCTAGGTCCACATGCACTCTGTAACATTTGGGTAATAATTTGTTTCTCCCTGTAACTTGCTTGTAGAGGCAGACTGAGCTGTTCTGAAGATGAAAGTACTTGGTCCTCTTGGTCAATAACCTTTCCATGTAAAACAAATTGGATTTCAGAGCAATGCATCATTGTCAAATGAGCTCAGTCAGTATGGATCACTATCTCTTGTTCTAAAATCTCTGGGGCACTCCCAAGATCAAACTTCTGAAATTGTAGGTTAAGGGTAAGAGACTAGAGCACAGCAAAGTCAATGCCACCTAATTTCTCCAGATAATGCCCTAATCTCGAGGACAACTCATTCTACTCAACACTTTATTGTTATGCATGGAGGAAAATAGATTTTTCTTATAAACCAAGTTCCTTAACATGAAGTAGAGTTTAGAAGATTTCCTACAAAGGTTATACTACTGAGAAGAAGTGGTAATAGGAAATGAGAACTTGACATAATATTTACTGAAAGTCTCAATTCCCACTCTGAAGTAACTTTACCTGTCAGTTATCCTTACTAACTGATAAAACATTAAGAAACTTGAGATATAGGAAACCATGCTAAGTTTCATTCACAATTTGTTTTTGCATCTCATATTGCACAAACTAGAATATCCCAATCCATGCAGGATGCTCCTACAAATATTGTTTGTCAGTGATGACAAGAGAGAAGAGAAAGGTTTAAGATGAGTAGTTCATGGCTCTGAATTAGATAGCCTTGCTATTGATGAAAAATTGACTAAACTGCCCTGGGAATATTATAAACTATCAGGTCCTGGTCATATTGAGCTTCAGTAAACCAACTCCATTATGAAGCACACTTGTTGGTTCACATCACAAGCGCTGGGTACAAAGTGATGGACGGTGGAGATAAACCACGCATGGAACATCTAGATGTCATTTTTTGTTCCCTTACAATAGAATTTTAATGGAGTATGACTGGGCACTAGTTGGATGCCCTGTAAGTTTTGTTTTCTCCCTTCACCCATCCCAACAACTCCTGATTTTCTTTTGGGGATTCATGTACTTCTGAGGAAGCTGAGCGTACATACCCACCATTATTGCAGGAGTGGAAAAAGTGATGCAGGAGTATCTCCCATTACTCTGGCTACAGTTATCAATTCAGGGATGGGCACGTTATTTAATTCAATTGACTTGGAGTATATCCCAAACTTTTGCTTAGAATTGGGGCACAAGGACATATTACCTTCCTCTAAATGATATGGGGACAGGTGTGGGGCATAGCACTATTGTAGCCATTTTTAATAACATCAAAGAGAGAAAGAGAATTGTAAAGACAGAGAGATAAGCCCCAGTAATCTCATACCCCTAAGGATCAAGTCATGCCTAAAGATGGACTTATTTATGTACTTCTCAGCTATGTAAGATAATATAGTCCTATACATTGTTTAGGTCAGGTGAGTTGATTTTTTTGTTATTTGCAACATAAAGTACCCATGCTAATAAAGAAATGTACTAAACACTGGGTTTGATAGCACTTTATTATAAATAGATATTTATTTTCTCCAATTTTTAATAAAAGAGCTCAGAAGTTGGATAACAAATTTTAAACCTATATCAATTTCAAGTGCTATAATTTCACTGAAAATATTTTTATCCTTTAGAAAAGATTTTAACACTGTTTGAACAATCTTCTAATATTACAAGTACTTACTTATCTGTACCATCAATAAAATCTTGGCACTAAAATTTTATTTTTACACAATTAAATCTTAAATCACTATGAAGAGCACCTGAAGGAAATAACAGAATGTTCCTGGGCATAAATAGATTTCTTAAAAACACAAAGTTGCCAGACAGGCTCTAAAAAAACCCCAAACCCCCAAAACACACTACAAAAAATAAAAAGTCAATACATCCAGGAAAGTGGGATAAGAAACAGCCTAATTTCATTTGTTCTCATTCTGGCTGAGCTCTTTCTATATTTACTACATATACAAAAAATTTCAAATGTTTGAAAATGAAGGCAGTGTACTAAAACATTTCATATAAAGAAGAACGTCTCAAAGAAAACATGATAACTTGCTAAGAAAAACATCCTTCATTATTCACAAACTTAATTGTGAAAGTTCAGCTTTGGAGGACTCAGTCAAGAACATACCCCACTAGGATTTTGGTAATCTCCACTTCAATAAGATTTAGAATCATGGCATTAGGATCAATTAAGGCAGTTCATTATAAGCAACAAAAATTAATTTTACCTAACGTGAGCAAAATGGATTGTTAGAAAGGATATTGGTGTGTGTGTGTAACTTCATGTGAGGCGGGGGGAATCACAGAATCAACAAGAAGCTAAAAGAGCAGGCTTGGAAACAGAAGAAGCAAAGGGAGAAACAAAAGGACACACACAAGCATACAATATGAAACAGGATGCACAATAGCCATCTCTAAACATTAGCATCCCAGGCAGGAATCCTTAACTAAAGAGGGAAGAAATACCTCCAAGCTTTCTCTTTTACTGTATCATTTGGTCACAATGCAAATTCCAGGAAATAGAGACAATTTGGCCAAATGGATGCACCTGCTTTCTGGGGAAAGAGGGATCTCTTCTTTTCAATGTGTGTTTCTGTAACAGGAAGTGGACATCTGAAGTTCCCCTCTCAAAAGGAAATTGGGTACTATTAGGAAGGGGCATGGACTCTTGTGACCCAAAATGGCACAACTAGCAACTAAAGTATCTATAAAACAGAGAACCAATATAATTCTTAGCTCCTCCAATAGACATAAGATGCTTCAAGGAGTAAACAGCATGATTATTATTATTTCTGTTTTGTTGTTTTTGGCTGGTCAGAAGCTCCAAATGTTGTATATAGAAATATACATCAAGGGTAAAATGCCACTACTCATCTAGGCAATTACTTAGAGTCAAAATTTGTGATCATGCTGTGTGATTCTTTGAAATACAGTAAGGGCTTGAGATTGAAATGCAGTAAGAGATTCCAGCTTGGTTCTGCCACTTAAAGAGATTGGTCTTCCAGAGTCCCATGTAACTCATAAAGAAGAGCTTTCCTAAGAGAGAAGGGCTGACTTCTGGAATCCACCTTAAGTCATCTAATTCATGAAAATGCTTTATTGAAAATATCCTATTGAGCAAGGAATGTGGTAGTGTATTTATTTCAAGTCTTTGTTCTCTGGGTTTCTGGTCAGCAATGGTGATTCATATTTCTAGTCTTTAGAATCTGGCATAATGTATCTGGCATCTAAGGATCTTTCCTTTGCTCTATTGGATTGTTTGAAGCAAGCTGCAGAAGAGAGAGTTCATTCTTAAACAAAAAGCCCATGGACAAAGGTTTTGGGGGTTTACTTCAATTATAGCTGAAGCAACACAAAAGAAATGGTAGGATGAGGAAAGGGAAAATGCATCATTTTTCTTTAACTACCAGCCATTCCCTCTACACACAGAAGAATAGTAATAGAAGACAGCAATTACGCTTTCCTATAATGCAGCCCTTTGTAAATGTAATTCACTAGTGCAATATCTAAATACTCAGTGGGTTCTGACAGTTCCATCTATCACAATATAGCTTTCACCATGTCACTGCCTCAGATGGATGGATACAAAATGACAGTCATTCACCCAAGTAGCAGGAGCCAGTGAAAATATAATGTAAAGTCACTTAGGACCCTTGATATAGCTTGGCATTTTGTAATTTTTCCTTCCCATCTTTCATTGTATGTGTGTAGTACATGCCAGCATGATTATGCACTATGCAAAAATTTACCCAAAACACAGTTTTCTAAAATAGGAAGAAAACGTGAGTTTAGAAAAGGCTAGAGCTACATTAGAAGTTGACTCATATTCTGTTATGACCTAATCAGAGATTTAGGTTAAAAAATGTGACTCCTCTTTACTTTTTTTTTTTTACTGCTGAGGAGCACAGTCTAAAACTTTTAGGCAGAGTATCATAGCAATTATTCTAACTTGACTACATTTATGTGCATATTAAAAGAAATGGTTATTGATTCACCAAAAAACAGGTGTTGATGTAGATATATACAGTGGTATACACATAATTAAAAAATAAAAAAGGAAATCGAAAGCCCCCATTCCCTCACCTTTCTTTTTATATGCTAATACAAATGCACCAAAAAGGAAAAAAAAATACAGCAGAGACAGGTTATAATTGTAGGAGTAATGGGCCTGGAGTAGGTGACAAAGAGTGGGATGCACTGAGTCCACATTTCTATGGAACCAGAGCTCCTGTCCCTGCTCCCTCCCAGCTCCCTCCCTAAACATTCTGGTCTGATAGTAGCAACCCACATCTGAGGGACGCAGATGGAACTACAGAGCCAATATGAGTTATTTCGCCCCAAATTTAAAACTGCAAAGCTAGCATAAACCATCACAAACTAGCCCCTTTGTAGTCTAGCCCCAGAACAAGTTATAAATACCCCCCTCTCCTCTTCTTCCCTGCTGCTGTCTATTCTAGACTCAGCCCACCTGCTAAGCTCTCTCTCACTAACGGATTTGTTTAAACTAACCTCAGCTACCGGTCTGATTTCTAAAATGCCTCCCTTCCTCAGCTTCCCTCTGAACCTAACAGCATTGTGGACACTTTTGCAATCTACCACAGTCTGCCTGTTGGCTGCAGTAACTTACATTATCCTCACATGCAAAATGAAACCATGATCTCAGATTTTCCCAAAGTCTCATATAATTATGCCATCATATTTGAACTCTAGGATCTCAGTCTTCCTCAGATACAGGCCCTCTTGATCCAGAGACTAATGAATTAATATGACAAAGTACGTTTCCCCCATCCTAAACATTCTTTTCATATAGATAAACCATGTACACCATACTGTATCATACCATATACATATAATGAACCATAATACCAGATCAAAACAGGCAAAATAAATCTGAAATTATTCTGGAAAAAATATTCTCTATCTCCCAATATAGAGGAAGAAAATCCTGCATGTTTAGAGCTTGCTTCTACTCTAGCCTATTTTCTCTACTGTACCCTAGGAAATGGCTTCCTAAACCATTGCTTGTGATAGCTGTTGCCACCATCACTTGGGATTTTGGTTCATTTTCTAAGCTGCCCTTTCCTTTTATCCTGCTTTTTGCTAATGTCAGTTTTAAGAGCCTAGAGTCCTTTTTCTCTAGGTCAACAATCTCAGTTCCTTTTAAAGTCCAACCTTGTGGCTCTTTTGCTTAAATGAAACTCTTAAAAAACATGTCCTTACGTTTCTTAGAAACCCTTTTATCTAGCTAAAAAGGTTTTCTGGGTACAGCCTTTCGTCTTTGAAAGGTCTTAATTGATGTTATAGCCACACTCTTGATTTGATCTTTATCACTGAGAATTTGTTACTGGCTGCAAAGGCCCAACAAGAGAAAGAGTTTTATTTTCTAACTCAGCAAACTCCACCCTTCCACATTCCTTGTAAGTTGTGCTTGAAAATGAAACTTTCTTTCTTTAATTCATCCCTCTCTTTCCATTCTTTGTCATAAAAGAAATGAAATGACACTTAAGATTCTGTCTGGTGTAATCCTCAACAAATCCAAAATCCATTAAGACTTTCTCTTTTTCAAGTTAACTGCAGGTGATAGTTTTGCCAGTTTTTGTTTGCACTCCTGTATTACTCGGGTCACTGCTTTTCTAGGCTGCTATTGCAGGTTTCTTGACACTTCTCCAGCCTCCCTTAAAAGTTGCTCATCAGGTTTCAACCTTTGCGCTCAGCTTCCTTTCTGCTTTTCCAGCTTCTGCCTGGTCTCAAAGACAATGCTGTGTACTTTATGTTTCTCCTTTTAGCAGCATTGCACATCCAGCTTCCAATGTCATTATCAGTTATCTCTCGCCACATGAAAACCCAGTTGCTTCAAGCAATTCTTGTTTATTTGGCTTACAATTTTGTGAGTCACCAGTTTGGGCTGGGCTCAGCCAAGAGATGTTTTGTGCTTGTCTCAGAGGCATTAACTAATGTGTCTGAATGAGTGCCCTTCAGCCAGGGACCTCTGCTTCTGGGGTCAACCAGCTTAGCTGTGGGCATGTCTGGGCCATGTGTTTTAAATATCAGGCAGGCAAGCTCAAACTTTTCCACATAATGGGATGGCAGGGGTCCCAACAGCAGTGATGAGGAATATCTAATACACAAGTACATTTCAAGCTTCAGCAGTATCACTTTTGCTACTATTTTGTTACTAGTCACCATGCTAGTCCAGATTCAAGATCCCACCTTTTGATGGGACAAACTGCAAAGTATTATGGACACCTTTGCAATCAACTACAGGGAAGATAAAAATCACCAAATATAATAAATATGTAGGCCATGAAGACAAAAAAACTTATTTCATTAACTATTTCAAAAACCCAAGTTTTACTGTGGATAAATAAAAGTTAAGTGAGGTTATTAATATGTACTTTAAAGAGTCAGTAAATGATATCTTCATGGCTGTGATATATTCATTTATTCAAAAGTACATAATTAAAATATCTGAGCAAGGAAATCTCTTTTACCTATAGCATGCCAAGAAGCAATCAATTAGAATCACAAAAGTCCACTAACTCCATTCCCCAACGATGAATTCAACCAATGTCTTCTCCCAATAAAGCAATGAAATAAACAGAACCCTGTACTTTATCCTAACTGCCAAACTTAATTCTATCAAAGGAAGAGTTATGTCAGGTTTTTTATGTAGCTCATCACCACTGCCAGAGTTGTAGGCCTGGAGTAAGTCTTTTCTGGAAAAAAAAAGCTGTGCCATGGAAAGATCCAGTAACAATGCCCGGGCTTATCACCAACTCAGTACTCTAGAATCAGATCTTTAAAGACCACTTTATTATTTTGTTAGAATATGTCTTCAGAATATTACACATAGCATATTCAAATTTGATTACAAAGCCAAAAATAAATGCTTGCCTTTAATTGATACAAATACTTAAGAGCTGACAGCATACACCAAGCCCGCATGCACAGCTGAGAGAGACTAAGAGACATGCGTTATTTTCAGACATGCTCTTTTTTTATTATTTTGGTAATTTGTAAGTTAAAATTTATAAATCACCTGCCATTTTTTCCACTTGACACCTTTTGAGGTAATTTTATTCCCATTTGGTAAATGAGGCATTTCAAACACCGAGAGATTCAGATTTGGCCTCAGCCACACCAAAAAGGGCAGAAGGACAGAAATTAGGAAAGATCTTAGATGTTATGTTTCCTAGATGAGTGCTTTTTCCACTGTATTATCATCACAGAAACATATTTTACAGAACGCACCAACAGGTGACTATTCATCTATCGATTCATCCACCCACCCTTCATTTATTCAACACATATTTACCAAAAGCCTGCATGTGTCAGGGACTGTTCTAGGTGCTAAAGTTCGAGTGGTGAAAAAGAAAGGTAAAGATCTTGCCTTCATGATAATAAGGGGTTGAAAATTCAATTTTTGAATGCAGATTTTTTTTCCCCTTGTTCTTCTATCTTCCACTCCTTTGGATAAATTACCAGCAATTAGGAGTTGGAGTCTGAATATAAAGGTGATAGGAGTGAAATTAGTTCATTGGTGGAAATACCTGCTTTCCTGTTGTTGGGAATTGCTTATGTGCTTAAAACTGAGTATGATATGATTACCATATGACACATACGTAACACAGATTCAAAAGAATAAATAAAAATACAGTATATCAACCGACTACTTAATTCTTCTTTACTTGCCCATTCACCAAAAGCCACACGGAGTCTGAAAACAGCTCACTTGTTATCATGGTCTCCAAACCCCTCTCCTCTTCACTCCTTCATCACCCCTATTTCAAAGGCTCTATTTTGCCCTCTCTGAACTGGAGGAGCTGGTGACTCCAGAGAGGGAGCCCTGCACAGTCCTTTAGGCACAGCTTTTCACAAGTAGCTTTTACCTGGACTCTGCTCTGTTGTCTTGGAATCTTCTTTCACCCTAGCAAGGGTTACAGGAACAGAAAACAGCCGCCCACAAACCAGTTTTGGTCTGCCCATGGTTTCAGCCCTGCTTCTCTTTTGTTTGCCATCTCTTATTTCCTGTATCCCAGGAGCTCCTGTTCTTCTCATCAGTTTTCCCTCTACCTTCTTTTGACTACAGCCTCTTAAGAAAATATGATTTGAGATATTTCTTATTTGAAAATGTCTTGAGTCTTCCACCACTTGATTGGTAGTTTGGTTTGGTATATAAATCTAGGTAGGAAGTCTTTTTCCTGCCAAATTTTGAAGGTATCCATCCACTGTCCAGTAGCTCCCACTAGGTCTCTTGAGAAATCCGGAGAGATTTAATTTTTCATCCTTTGTATTTGATCTTGATTTCTTAAGTTGTGAAATGGTGACTCAGTTTCCTCTTCTGTAAGGAAGTATGGTAGTCCTACCTATCTCAAAGTGCTTGTTTGGAATAACATAAAAAGGTAGTGTATGCTTATCATAGGTCTGGCATATAATAATTGTGCCCCAAAATGAATAGTATGATATTCAAATTCACCTCTTCTACCAGGATAATTCCAAAAAGGAACAAGGGATTGGCAAACATCAGGCCACTATTCATTACCCCAAATAGCCAACCTCTTCAAAACATCCTCAGAAACAGTTTGCAAGTAGCTGGTTGAAAGAGGAAAATGATGGTTTAGGGATTTTATTCTTGTTCTGACATTTTCCTTGAGAAGTTTGGCTTACCCTTCGAAAAAGCTTCTCTTTCTCAAGCAATAACGTTTATTCCACCTGTGGCTGGCAGTGACTGAGACTGAGCTGCAGGATGTAAAGTGAGAGGAGAGCTTTGGATCACATGCCAACCAACCTAACAATGACTTTCATTAAGAGATAATTTGGATGATGCTTCTTAATACTGAAGACTCAAAGTTCCATTACAGCAGTGATGCCATTAAAAAAAAAAAAAAAGATGAAATGACATATTATAAGCTGCCATGAAAATCTGAAAATTCTGAAGAAATATTCATTCCAGACATTCCATGAGGAAGACAGTCATTTGCCACTGCTGGTTAATTAGTGCTGGATAGTAGAAGATTAGGGAAATTGATACAATATGAGATTTTAAAGTTCTTATTTTATTTTATCCCTTAGCTCACTTCTTCCAGCAATTCACATGGTAAAGAGGTATTTAAAAATGACATGGCAGCTCTTTATTATGCAAATATGAATATAAAGTATGGAAAAAATGAAGCTATGTTATAAATTGTAGAAAACCAAAACACATTAAAGTTGTTCTGGAGAAAAAAAAGTTTTCCCAGAGGAAATTAACTTTGCAAATGCATTATTTTTTCCTTTCAGAAAAGAATTTATGTTTTGCAGTACAGATGGGAAATCACGAAATGTATTCAAATGATTTTCAAATTTTAAAAATATACATATATATGGTATATACATAAACCACAGGTATTCTGAGTTTCAAAAAGAGTATAAAGTCTCAATTAAGATCCTGCTAAGATACAAAACAAAAAGAAAAATAGCACAGAATATTGTTTTCATTTAAAGAAAATGTTCTTTCAGCCAATCATCATCCTTAGTTGTGCTCAGACCAATTTTTCACTATCTAATCATTTTGCTATTGAATTTATTAAAATCATAGGATCAGAACTGCTATTGTGTTCCATCTTCACCAAGTCTGTGAAATAAAATAACACACAAAACAAAGGCAGATCTCAGACTATTTTATAATTTCTAAATGTGAATTCAGATTTCAGTATTTATCCGCCATGTGCTGGTATTTAAGAAATCTCTCTCCATTAAGCCACCTAGTGGCTTTAAATATGGGTTAAGTCCCACTGACTTATCCTTCAACCTCAAAAAATGTACTACCTTTAGGGAAGACTGACAGACAGACATAAATACCTACAATTACAGCAGAAGTAGAAACAAAATTTCCTAGAAGTCTGTAGATGCATCTGCTTTAACCAAGGCTCAGACATTTGATGAAATTATGAAATTATTATCTTGGTAAGAAGGGTATAATGATGGAGAAGTGCAGATAGTGAAAAGAGACAAAGAAATAATATTAATGTGGATGTTGTTACTCTATTTTAGGTCAGAGGAAATGAGCACTTGAATCTGGGAATATGTGGTAGGTTAAATTTTATGTAGCCTGACCTAGACATGTACTTCATCTTAATCTGCGTGCCTGTGGCTGTGACCTCATTGTAAATAGGACCGCTGGAAGACATTATTTTTCAGTCAACAGAATGAGGGTGGGTCTTAAGCTGGATTATTGGAAACCTTCTAAAGAGAAGCCAGAAGTCACGGAAGCTATGCCCTTTTTTTTCATTAAAATTTTTTTACTGAAGTGTACCATTCATACATGAACATACATAAACAATAAGTGTATAGTAAAAGTTGTGAATTTACAAAACAAACATGCATATCATCATTCAGGGCTCTCGTACATCACCCCACCACCAGCACCTTGTGTTGTGAAGCATTTGTTACAAACTATAAAAGATCATCATCAAAATATTACTGCTATATACTACTATAGCCCAAATCTTACTTACATTTGGTGTCTTTTCCCTCAACCCACCCAATCATTAACACCCTATATTAGTATTATATATTTGTTATAGTTCATGAGGGAACACTCTTATTTGTTCTATTAGCCACAGTCCATCTTCCACCACAGGATTCACTGTGTTATACAGTCCCATGCTTTGTACAATCCATTCAAAGTGTACACTCAATGGCTCTCATTTTCATCACAGAGTTGTGCTGTCATCACCTCAGTCAATTTTTAGAAAGTTTTCATTATTCTAAAAGGAAAAATCCCATACCCCCTTTACACTCCTATTCTTATCCCTTAGAATTGATACAATATCTTCTTTGCCATTGCTGCAAAAATATTACAGTTTACTGTTAACTATCATCCATAAGTTACATTAGTTGTAGTTTTCCCATGTATTAAATGTTTGTTCTTGTCAACCTTTCCAAAGTAGCTTGCTGTTCCTATTTTAAAATTTCCCTTACTTTCCAATATCTTTCTTTTGATTTCTTGCCCAATACTATTTTTCCCTCTTCTATTTTCCTTTACTTGCATTTCCTAATACTGGATATAAGGAACACTATGAACTAAAATCATTTTTTTCTTACTTCCTACACCTTGTTTCATAATCAAATGTTCTTTCATTTACATATTTATTCAAGAATTATTAACTTAAATTTTTTTGTTCAGGAAAATAAGATGGGATCAAAACAAATGAACCAAAAGCATAAGACTAAAATTACCTGGCAGATTTTTTAAAAATATACCTTTTTATTTTTATTTTTTAAAAGAAACTTAGATTACATAAATGTTACACAAAAAATATATGCCATATGCCTGGCTCTCTAGCCCTCCCAATTTTCCCACATCAACAACATCCTTCATTAGTTTGGTACATTTGCCACAATCGATGAACACCTATTGGAGCAATACCACTAAGTGTGGATTATAGTTTACATTGTAGTTTACACTCTCTCCTGCACATTTTTGCAAGTTATTGCAAGATATACAATGGCCTGTATCTGTCATTGCAATGTCATTCAGGATAATTCCCAAGTCCCAAAAATGTCACCAAATGACCCCTATTTTTCCCTCTCCCTCCCCTCAGAACCTCCAGTGGCCACTGCCTCCACATCCATGATAAAAGTTCTTCCATTGCTAGGATCGCAATAAGTCTACAGTAGAACAACTGTAAGTCTACTCTAGTCCATCGTTCATTCCCCAATCCTGAGGTTTCTGGGATGGTGCTGCCCACTCTACCTCTAATTGAGAAGGGCTTAGATCCCATGGGGCAGATGGATAGGACTAACTTGCTTGCAGTTGCAGACTCTCTTGTTACTTGAGATGGCCGTTGTCAATCATCATCTTCTTGTTAGCTGTAGTGTGTGAGTCCAATGAACTGGAGAGTAGGTGTTGCAAATCTATTGAGATTCAGGGTCAACTGGCACATGGAAAGCCTAAAAATTTAAGTCTTTTGGACGTACACCTATCAACTCTAGCACTAACTATAGGTTCAAATAGAGGGGAAGCAGAGCCATGTATAGGGAAAACACAAGTGAGTCCAACTCTCACGCTGAGCATAAATTCCAAAGTTGGGCCCACTGGCAAGGCACCAAACTCATGAGCTGTTTGCCCTGCCTATAGTGTCTGGATGTCTCCAGAGCCTTCAGGAGCCCTGCTATTTGAGGGAATATTTACTTTGGCAGTCAATGAGTTCCTGCTGAGATGTACATAAGTGTAACCTCTGAAATGATCTCCTGACTCACTTTGAAGTCTCTTAGCCATATAAACTCATTTGTCTTTACCCTTTCTACCTTTTGGCCAAGGTCTTTTTCCAGTTGCATTGCTAGTTGGTTCTTGGTAGTAATCCCTCAGTGCCAGGGAGGCTCATCTCCAGGAGTCATGTCCCATGCTAGGGGGAAGGTAATGCATTTATATGTTGAGTTTTGGCTTAGAGAGAGGCCACATTTGAGCAATAAGGAAGCTCTCATGAGGTAATGCTTAGGCACCCTAAAATACTATGCTAAGTTTCAATTTCAAAAGTAAAGGTTCATAAGTACAGTCATCAAAATCAAGGGCCCATCAATGGTACATCCTCCTTCAGTAGTCACTGCCTCTGTACTCAGGGGATTCTTGCTGTCCCATTAGAGAATGTGGCAGAGATCTCAGGATGGGAACTTGATATTTCTTTGGTTTTGTGTGGATCTCCACCCACTGTGACAATGCCCCATGAACACTTGAACACATTCATATGCCTTATAGGTATGTCCCAGGTGAATCTCCTTCTATCCATCCCCCATCTCTGACACCCCACACCAATGATCCTCCCCTGCCACAGTTGTAACCCTTCTGTTTGCCAAAACTTCTGCAAAACTGAAGCCAACAAGATATCTGAATACAATTAATAGGAAAATGATATAATAATGGTGGTTTTAAAAATGAATAAAATACGAAAAAATTTTTTAAAGTTTGAAATAATATAAAAATATAAAATATAAAATAAAAAATATTTTAACATATGCCTTTCATCACTGTAATATCTGTTGTCTTGTATGTACAGGGACATTTGCTTCCATTTATTCGCACAATGTCTTATTTTTTTCATTTTGTCTTCAAAGAGCTTTAGGTTTCAGAAAAGTCATGTACGGAATATAAGTGATTCTCATATAAGCAACGTCCTCCCCTTTTCCCCTTTCCCCTATTAATAACATTTTACATGTGGATGGTGCATTTGTTACAATTGATGTACAAATATTGAAACACTGTTACTAACCATGGTAAGTGATTTACATTGTAGTTTACATTTTGGACCGTACACTTTTATAGATTTTGATAAAGTCTGACATGGTCTGTATCCATCCTTGCAAGATCATGTAGAACAATTCCATTGCCCCAAAAATGTCCCATGTTCCATCTATTCCATTCCTCCCTCCCTCTTCCCTTGGGACCCGTAGTAAGCATGAAGATGAACTCTTTGAAGGACCAGATTTATAGTTACCTGCAACAACATTGAGGGCTTAACATACTGGCCTGTCCTCCCTTACTAGGCACTATCTATGATCTCAAGAGACTCCCGCCCCTCTATTTGAGATCATAGCAGGACTCCCCAGAATGGAAGTCCAACACCTTCCTGCTCATTGTGTGAGTCTCCACCCCCTGATAAAACACACCATGACAAGATGAATGCTACACACTCCCTAGAAGCCTGCCCCAGGTATGTCTTGTCCCGCGTGGCCCCACATCCAACACCTTAAACCAGTAACCCTCCCCTGCCATATTTGCCGAAAGAACATTCCCAGTATTGTAGTTTCAACCACATACCGGCAAATCCCCAGAGTTCACCTGCTCCCTCCCCCAACCCTCGCCCCAGTCCCATGGACAGTCTAACCCACCGTCCCCACCCCACCCCCCTCACAGACCAGCACCATAGCATCATTGCACCACTGTCATGCCCATCCACTGCACAAGTACTCCCTTCCGCCTTATCATAGATTTTGCCCATGTGGGCATTGACCTACAATCTTCTTCTACCCTTTACAAACCAAAAACTTTTAATTATGAATCTCTATCCATTAAAAAAATTTTTTTAAAGCTAAATAGATTGGTGAGAAACTGTTTATACTTATCTGAAAAAATACTAGTGAGTTAAAAGGTAAGTCTGAAGATACTACCCAGGAAGTACTATAGACATTGAAAACATTTTTAAAAGACTTAGAACATACAGCATAGAAAGAGGCAATATTTACAAAATTAATGGATGATGATTTCTCAGAACGGAGGGAAGATGTGATTCCACAGATACAGAAAGCACACCATATTCCAAGCAGGTCAAACAGAAAGCTATTTCATCTGGACATATTGTAATGCAATTATAATAACACAAAAGACAAAAAGATTTTAAAAGCAACCAGAGAAAAAAGATTACTGATGACATTCAGATTGACATAGATTTCTCAAAAGTAACAAGTGAACCCCTCTTCCCCACAGCCCACAGCAGGTGTAGCTCAGTGGTTGAGCACCTGCTTCCTATGTACGAGGTCCTGGGTTAGATCCCCAGTACCTTTAAAAAAAAAAAAAAAGTGAATCCCCAAATAAGAGAAAGTATATCTTCATACTGCTGAAAGAAAACACTGTCAGCCTAGAGGGTTTTATTTTTTAAATAATTTTTTCTGTTAGAGAAATGGTAGGTTTACAGAAAAATCATACTTAAAATATATAAAATACAGAATTCCTATATACCATCCTATTTCTAACACCTTGTATTAGTTGGTACATTTGTTATAATTCATGAGAGAACATTTTTATAATTGTACTATTAACTATAGTCCATCATTTACACTAGGGTTCATTGTGTTGTACAGTCCTATGTTTTTTATTTCAAATTTTATTCTAGTAACAAATGTTCTACCTAAAATGTCCCCCTTTTAACCACAGTCACATATACAAATCAGAGTTGTTCATACACTCACAGCATTGTGCTATCATCACCAACATTCATCACCAAAACTGTAAATGCATTTCAGAAAATCATCATAAATGAGTAGTCTGCTTTGTTATGATTATTCACTGGCAAAACGTAATCATTCGAACATAACAAAAATCAGCACACTTCAGGCTATTGTTCATAAATTATTTGGTTTCTTAATTTCTGACATTTTTTAAATTCATTTAAACACTCAACATTTTCTAATGTTTAATTAATTTTTGTCAAAATCCTTCATTTAAACTATTTTGTCAGTATAACTAATGGCCACATCAGACACTAAAAAGGAAGGATTTTAAAATTCTGCTTTAAACAAGTCATGAAAGACACAAATAAGGTCTTACCTCTCAATCTGATGAGAATAAAAAAGCAACTACATAGTTGGAAAGAGTTTTAATTAATCAATGAGAAGTTTCATTTAGGAATTTCTGACAGTGGAACTGATATACATGGCATTGATATAAGAAAATATTAAAGTTCACCTAAATAAGAAATAGCATTAAGTTTACCATTATTAATTGCTCATAGCTAAGAACGGGTAAATTTGGGACAAAATATTTTAAATGCATGTTTAACAAATTCTATTAGTGCCATGCATAGATAAACACTTAATAGTGGTAAATGGTATTCAAGTGGTTAAACATATTTAGAAAAGAAACAAGGAATGGTTTAACACTATTCATTTTAGTAAAAGATTAGCCACCCACTAATCCGAACCAAGTGTGTAATATAGTCAAGTTCCTGATATGATCAAAAAGTGATTTTTATCAATGCACTTTAGGACAAGTGCCGTTCTTCAACCTTTTTCTGGAAGAAACACTGCCAAATTACAAATAATGGCAACAAAATTTTCATTAGACACCAACGGTGTTTTTAGTGGGGAGTTGGGTTCATTTAGGTCACTCTGCAAGCCATACTCTTGTCTTGAGTTTAAAAATAACGCCTGACCATCAATATTTCCTTCTAAAATTTTCTTGAAGGCAGATGTGCCTGTCACTAACATGGTGTAGTATAGTTGTAGCAGGTCAGGAACAATCAACAAAATCTCTAGTTCCTGTACCTGAAGTTTTAAAATAAAAGTCATGTATATTTAGCACAAAAACATTTTAAGAAACTTCATGACTCCTATTGAAATCTTCACTTACAGTCATTCCTATGAAAGATTTCTAATATAGACTGTCCACTTAGAAAGAATTCCACACTGTGACACCAAGGAGCCATACAGGGATGCGTTGTCTGTATGGGAGGGACGCTTTACCTTTCTCTTCTCACAGTGTTCTTTCAAGGATTGCCTAAGTTTCGTTTTGGGTCTTCATTTTTGTTGGCTGCTTTTATTTCCTTTTAGCAGATTCTCAGGTAAGGCAAGTTGATATCTGTATAAATAACCATATGGACGGAGGTGATAAACGAGGTATTCTAATTCATACATGGCTGTAGGGTTAACGTAGTGAAAGGAAATCGCAAAGTCAGAACAGCAACCCGGACCCTCCAGCGGAGGATAGAAGTTATATTTCCAGTACCAGACGTTTCTGGGTACGTAACCTTTGATTAAGTGTTGTTTTGGCGAAAGGGGATGAAAAGTCTCTTTTCCAGTGGGATCTCTGGAATCTCCCGCTTTGACGTTGATGATTTCCATGCATCTCCCCAATGCTACGTCTTCAGCGGAGATAAAGGGTTTACACGTGTTCGTTTTAAATGCCTTGACAAATCTCCTCAAGGCTTCCTTGCTCAGCACATAGCCTGCTCCTCCGCTCATGTAGCCCTTCTTTACATAGAGCTTAAACCTTCTCCCAAAGTAGATGGGTTCTTCTGGATCGTAATTGGCGAGAAGCCATCTCAAATTTTCTAGTATGACATATGTATCGTCATCTGCTTTCAGGAACCAATCGGCATCCTCTAAATAACGGTTATGAATATACTGGAAAGCTCTGATCGTTTTCCAGTGCAGTTGGTCTCTGCCTTCTTTGGTTTCTAATCCCACAGCAGGGAAGTCTCTGTTTTCTTCTGAACTCATAAACAATACTTTGTTACAACGCTGGGCCCATGTAGCTTTGACGTGTTTGGCCTTTTTTTCTAGATTTTCAGGCCATGTCATAACCCAGCAAAGAATTTTAACCTTCTGATAGAGTTTTCCAGAAACATCTGTATTCTCATCTTTATGTTGCCTCTCATCTGCTGTGAGGTTCATTTTCTGCCCTAGGCGATGCTCTCCTTTTTTATCTGAATGCCCAGCACGAGGTTCATTAAGAGTACCAGACTGGGTACCGCCGAGTTCTTCCAACAAAATGTTACATAACTGAGAACAACAAAAAAATCCGATTGCTGATCCACAGAGGAGGGTTAAAAAACGCAGCCAAGATTTCGAGACCATTTCTCGAAAGCGTATTTCAGCGGCCGTTCGCTCTCGCTCCTCCCGGGCGCGCAGGAGGCGACGAGGCAGCACCCGGACGCAGCTGCTCCCCGCAGCCGCCGGTGGTGATCTGGCGGTCCAGCTGGTCCCCAGGCGGCGACAGCGGCGTCAGCGGCGGCAACGGAGGCTGGTCCTTGGCGCTCCCGCCGCGCGCTCCGCCCTCCGCGTTTTTTGCAGTGACCCGTGTGTGTGCTCGTGAATGCGTGATTCTTCTTACTTTACTGGAGAAAGTACTTTATTTCCGTCACATTTGCTTCTCCGTAACGGTGATCAAAACTGTGAAGTTTATCATCTTTGAATCGAAGTTGCAGATGGCAAGTTTGGGGATTATTAAATGTAATAGGGGCCCATATTATAAATGAGGATCTTAAAAATGCACTAAATTTCCAAAGAAATCGCCCTATAAAAACAGATGTCTTTTAAGAATGAACAGTTACAATGGATTTTCATAGACATTAGAAATGCATAAATGAACTTTTACCTTTCAGTTTTATGTTCCAGGAAAAACTATTACAGGGTTAATAAGGACATTTTCCCCCGCCCACACATATTATCTTCTAAACGGATTTTTTCCTTTAATATAGGTTGGATTGGATTAGGTCTCTGAAAACTATTTCTAAGTCTTACTTAAATGTGTGAATTGAGTTGAGTGTGGGGGTGATAAAGGAGTCTAGTTAGACACATGAGCAAAAAAGTCAGGCAGCCAACAACTCTTCATGGATATTCCTAACAAGATAATAAAATGGCAGTTTGATTTTCAGGCCATTGCAACTACAAAACAATAAAGCCACCAGTATTAAGCTGGGCCTTTAAGTTATGCTGTCAGGGCTATCTCCCAGAGAGAATGCAAACCTTCTTCAATTTCACTCTGAATCTTCCTTTTAACCGTTGCTTGTGCAGTGAAATCCTCTTCAAGTCCCAAGCAGATTCATACCTATAGATCTGCTTCTTTAGATTTCCGAATCACCTCTCTGACAATTCTCACAGCACTATATTTGGAATAATTTGTTCATACACCTTTCTCCACTATCTTGACTGCTGGAAGAACCAGGTTTTTATTTCTCTTTGTAGCTCCAAAGTCCAGCATTTTTTCTGGCACAAGCAGGTACAAATATTTGTTGAACAGTAGATGCTGATTAGAAAGACCTCTCCAAGAGTCCATTATCTGGGAAAAATAGGACTAAGATTATTAGAAAGTATTATTAAAGTATGTTTTTAAGCACAAGTTATTTTCTGGCCACAGGCTCATCATCGATTTTTGCATTCTGGTTAGTTTTGGTTTGATTCAAATGTCTCATTTTAAAGAAGTTTTTTTTTTTCTCCTTCTTTTCAATGTAGTACATTTTAATAAGCTTCAAGTGTTAATTATAGAACAGCTTTTGAGAACAAAAACATCTTTGGAAAAGATAATGTTAATATCATATGAAGGGTCTTTAGATTATGTAAAAATGTAATTTTTGAAAATTATTTCTGAGGTAAAAACTTGTATTTAGAATTTGATGATTTGCATTGCAAAACTGCACTGATGAAGCCCCCAGAATATTCTTAATTGTCTAAAGCAAAGCTGGTGCTGCAGCAGTAATGATGCACTTCATAGAAACAAAGTCTTTGAGCTTCCAGAAAATCCATCTCTTCATTTAGCCTCAGTACTGACCACATACTTCACTTCAGGAAAGTATTATAGAAGAAGGGGGCAGGGTTTAAAAGTTGTGTGTTTGTGTGTGTAGACAGTCTCTTATCTCTTGATTAGCTTAATGATCATTATCCTCATTCAAGTTTAAATAAAATATGGTTCAAACAAGCTAAACACCCTCTGTATGGCTACCCCTTTTGTTCATAAAGCTGCATGCAATCATTATCTTTGTCAAAAAGGGTAAATGCATGCTATTATTCACATTCTACCTGCTAAGATTTAGCTGGATGTTTTTCTCCTTAAGAATTTCAAGGTTGTAGAGTAAAAATTGGGGGTAGAAAGAAACACTTGGATTATATTAATTCAAAATAAAAAATGAAAATATCTTCAAGGAACTGAAGATTCGGCTTTTTCCCAGACCCACCCTTATTCACATGCTATCCAGCTCTGTGATTTGAAGCCATTAGGGAGTGGCTTGCTGCTCCTAGTCACCCAAGCTCAATTTTTATATCCCTTGGCTTCCTTTTTCAGCTGGCTTTTAATTAGCCTTGGATCAATCAAGAGTTGTGGTTAGATTTAAGTGAGTGAGAACCTGATGAACAAAGTTAAAGACCTTTCCTCTAAGTAGCATTTGCCATATAGCCCCTCTCTGGATGGTGTTTTATCTATCGATGAGTCAATGTAAAGAACTTCCTATTTTGCAGAGGTAATAAAGCAAAGAATGGCCTACTTGCCTATACAACCACGGAGTCAAATGCAGATGACTACATGAGTAAGTATGCAAAGAAAGCTGGCCTTCATCTCCTGTTCCATACCTCGTCTTGTGCTAGGTGGTGGGGATGATGCAGAACAAAGGCCTTCCAAACACATATTAATTCCTAAGGAACTATTTTGGAAAAAAGCAACACTACTCTGAAGGAAAAAGGTAAATCAATATTTAAAATCAATATGCAGACATTAGTTTCCAGCAATAACTAAAAACATCAGCTCTATCTTTCCCCCTGTCTTTATTAGGTGAACATCTGATTCATTTAACCTAACAATGAATGGTAAATCTACAAACCTGACTCTCTTGTAACTTGGGGATATAGTTAGAAGTTATTCATATAGATGGACAGAAAGACCAAAAGATAAATAAGGAAGTGTTGTCTAAGAATACTGTTTTGAAGGATTTGGCTCTCTGAACTACTTCCTTTAAAAAAGCAAAACAAACCAACACAAAAACAAATGAGCTCTATTCCTTAAACAGAGTATTGCGCCTTAAAATTCCTTTTATTTATTTTTTTCCCATATAATAAATTTTATTTATAGAGAACTTTTAGATTGCATAAAAGTTACATTGAAAGTATAGGAGATTCCCATATAGCCACCACCTCCCACTCCCACATTTTCTCCTATTAATAGCATCTTACATCATTGTGATACATTTGTTATACTTGATGAAAAATATTGAAGCATTGCTACTAACCAAGGTCTATAGTTTACATTATGGTTTACACGTTTTCACTGTGCAGTTTTATAGGATTTGACAAAATGTATAATGGTCGGTATCCGTCATTGCAATATCATGCACAATAATCCCAATGTCCTAAAAATACCCTCTGTTCCACCTACTCTTCCCTCCTCCTCCCCTCAGAGCCTCTGGTAACTACTATCTTTATATCATTGTTACATGTTCTTCCATTACTACAATAATAATAAGTCTACTTTGGTCCATGGTTGCATTCCCACCCCCTTATGTTTGTTCATTCTACAGTCTTGAGGATGTTGGAGTGATGATGCCTGCTCTGCTTCAGATTGAGAGGGGGCTTAGATCTTATGGTGCAGATGGAAGGAACCGTTTTGCTTGCAACTGTAGATACTCTCTGTTTTTTGGGATGGGGGTTGTCCATCATCATCATTTTGTTAGTTGTCCTGGGTGAGTCCAATGAACTGGAGAGTAGGTGTTGGCTGCAACTCTGCTGAGATTCAGGGCTCAACCAGCATTTGAACATACTGAAGATTTAAGTTCTCTGGGACACATATTTAACAAGTATAGTGCTAATTGTGCATTCAAATAAAAGGGGTAAAAGAATCATATGTAGGGAAATTATAAATAAGTCTAATTCTGTTACAGTGGGGAAACAGATGATCACATATTCCAAGGTAAAACCCACTGATAGGGTGTTGAAAATTCCTTTTAAACATAAGAATATAAAAGTTTGACATTTGTATCAGTCAGGACCCAAATGGGAAAGAGATGGCTTATTCAAATGAGGATATTTCATGGATGCTTTCATTCACAAAGAAAATAATTACCAAGGTAGGGCCAGGATTCATGGATCAAGAGAGGAGAGTGCAGGAACCTAGCGGAAATCAAGGTGTTAGCATTGAGGGGGGGTGGGGGCGGACAGAGGATATCAGATTGACAGAAAATTATGCAGATCCAAGACACCAACTGACTATGTCTGTGTAGCTGCCATTTCTGCTTCCTTCTGCAGGTGCTCCAAATATTGAGGTTATCCTTCTTAGTTCTTTCCCAAGCAGAGGAAAAAAGAGGGCAAAGAAATAATCAGTGTTAACCTGACATCATCTGGCACTGTGCCACTACATCACCTGTGACTGACGTTACGTTGGGCATCTTTCTGCCCTTGCAATTATCAAGACTCTTTGGGTTACAAGTGATAGAAATCCAGCTAAAACTGGCTTAGGAAAAAGGGGGCAATTGGGGTTATGTAACTTACAAGTCTGGGAAGAAAATATCACTGTACATACAGGACAACAGATATTACAGGGATGAAAGGCAAAATGTCAAAAAAATTTTAAAAATATTTTTCATTGTTTTTTTTAATACCCCAATTTTTAAATTTTAATTTAGTTTTTCTAAATTATTAATTTTATTTCTTATGTTTAAACCTATCATTACTATTTCATTTTCCTATTAATAGAGCTCTTTCCCAGAACAAAAGTCATGGAATTGAGCCTCACTGACCTGACTGGTTATATATCAGCCTGGGACCGGTTAGGTGAATCTCTGATGACACATGCCTGGGCCATGTGCCACCCTTGGGGCCATTAGATGGACTTAACTCAATCCAGGCCACTTGAACCAAGGATAGAGGAAGAGTGGTTTCCCACGGAAAAGTTAAAGTGCTTTTGTCAGAAGAAGGGATGCTCCGTTAAAATCCGCCAGAGTTTCTACCCTATTCGACATATAACTATTTGACTCTTTTATGAAACAACCTTTCTTTGCCTTCTTTGGCATGACTGAATTCTCTTCCACCCCTGTGCTGTTCCTTATCAGACTCCCTCACAGGGTGTACTGTTCATGGCTTATACACTGGCACCCAGCTTTATACGCCTACCTCCTTAGGCTTGGCAGCTTGCCCTGTTCCCAGGCTAGATAATTCCAATGGTGACTTGCCTGTTCCAGCAGTTGTAAAGTTGTGGCTGCTGCTGCTTTTGTTTTATCTCTGGCAACCAATGGCTCCACCTCCCCTGGGAACAAGGGTCTGGCTCTAGCGATGCCTGGACTGTGCCTGGCATGGTAGAGCTGCAGCTGCTCCAGGGTCCAGGTTAACCTGGTAGAACCCCTGAAGGCCCTGGTTTTCCTAGGAAGTGCTAGAAAGGGCAGATAATCCAACCTGGAAATCCACTGCATTTAACATGTAGATGTCAAACTTTTGTCATTAATGGACAGGAAGTGGGAAAGAGCCAGCAAATAAATTGCTTGCCCCTCCTTACCCTGAAAATCAAACAATCAAAATCCCTGTTTCATGGCCTTCATTGGACCTTTCTGGAGATGTTCTCTTGGGCGGTTGAGGCTGGTTCCACAGTGTACTGCCTTGTACTTACTTTCTGTGGTGGCTTGGAGCTATATACTCCAGAAAAACATGTTCCTTTTCCCCCACATAATCATAAGGATGGAAACACTGTTTATTGATTTTTAACATTTGGAATCATTATATGCAAGGCATCAAATAATATATTATGTTTACAGAATAGAATGAAAATGTTATTTAAAAAATTTTTTGAGAAGTTGTGAGTAAACAAAACAATCACGTATACCATACAGGATTCCCGTACATCGCCCACCACCAAAACCTTACATTGTTGTGACACATTTGTTACAAATGATGAAAGAACATAGTCCTAATTTTACTGTCATCTGCAGTTCATAGCTTGTATTTGGTGTGTTTTTCCCACAAACCATCCTATTAGTAACACCATGTATCAGCATTGTATATTTGTTACAGTTCATAAGAGAATATTCTCATATTTGTACTATTAGCCATAGTCCATCATCCACCATGAGGCTCGCTGTATGATATGACCCCCTGCCTTGTTCAGTCCATCCAAAGTAAACACTCACTGGCTCTCAGTTTCATCACAGAGTTGTGCTGTCAACAGCTCAATCCATTTCAGAATGTTTTCATTACTCTAAAAGGAAAGATCCCGCACCCTCTTATAACTCCCCATTACTGACCCTTAGGATTGAGATAGTACCTTCTTTGCCATTGCAGTAAAAATATGAGAATATTACTGTTAACTACAGTATATATGTTCCATTAGTAGTATTTTCCTCATGTATCTCCATATTTTTAATACCTTGTTTTAGAGGAACATTCTTGTCTTTGTACTATTAGCCACAATCATCTTCCACCACCAAAATCACTATGTTATACAGGCCCTATATTATCCTCTAGTTTTCTTTCAATTGACATTAACTTCCCTAAACTACCCCAGTATACTCACTATAATGTGTTACCATCAACTCTAACCATTTCAAAACATGTTCGGAATCTTAATCTATCTCTGTGGGTGTGAACCCATTTTGTAAAAAGGACCTTTTGATGAGGTTACTTCAGTTAAGGTGTGGCCCACCTGAATCAGGATGGATCTTAATCCTATTAGTGGAGTCCTTTTCAAGCAGAATGAAATTCAGACACAAAGAGAGAAAGCCACAGGAAGAAGCCAGAGATTCATGGAACCCAGAGAAGCCAGGAGAGGCTACCATACACATTCCCATGTGACAGAAAAGCCAAGGACAATGGGTCACCATCAGTGAGACCTAGAATGTCACAGTTTTCTGGGAGAAAGCATCACCTTGCTGATGCCTTGATTTTAGACTATTGCCCTTGAAGCAGTGAGCCAATAGATTTCCATTGTTTATGGAAACCCATTATATGGTATTTGTTTGAGCAGCTGGGAAACTAAAACACTTTCCTTTCTTCCTTAGCTCACTTCTGTTTTGTTTTGTTTTTTTAATATATTTTTTATTTTTTCTAAAAGATACTTAGATTACATAAAAGGTTACATCAAAAATATAAGGGATTCCCATATGTCCCACTCCCCACACCTCCCACTTTTCCCCACATTTACAACTTCTTTCATTACTGTGGTGCATTCATTGCAATTGATGAACACATTTTGGAGCATTGCCATTAAGGATGGATTATAGTTTACACTGTAGTTTACACTTTCTCCCACTTAATTCTGTAGGTTATGGCAGGATATATAATGGCCTTTAGCTGTCATTGCAATGTCATTCAGGACAATTCCAGGTTGTGAAAGTGCCCCCATATTACACATCTTTTTCCCTTTCCCTCCCTTCACCACCTCCAGTGGCCACTGTCTCCATATCCACGATATAATTTCTTCCATTGCTAGAATCACAATAAGTCTATAGAAGAATACCAGTAAGTCCACTCCAGTCCATATTTTATTCCCCAATCCTGAGGATTCTGGGATAGTGATGCCCACTCCACCTCTAATTGAGAGGGGCCCTCAATCCTGTATGGCTGATGGATGGGACTCTCTTGCTTGCAGTTGTAGACTATTTTGGTTCCTTGATATGGTGGTTGTCCATCCTCACCTCCTTGTTAGTTGTCCTGGGTGAGTCTAATGAACTGGAGAGTAGGTGTCGCAACTCCAGTGAGGCTCAGGGCCCAGCTGGCACATGGACCGCCCAAATATTCAAGTCTCTTGGGTGTACACCTACCAATTCCAGCACCAACTATAGGTTCAAATAGAAGGGACAGAAGAGGCATATGTAGAGAGGTCACAACTAAGTCCAACTCTGTCACACTCAGGAGCACAAACTCCAAAGTAGGGCCCATTGGCAAGGCACCAAACTCTGGCGCTATCTGCCATGACCGTAGGACCTGGGTGTCTCCAGAGCCCTCAGGAACCCCACTATTTGGGGGTAATATCTACTTTGGCAGTCTATGCAATCCTGCTGAGATGTGCATAAGTGTTATCTCTGGGAGGACCTCCCGACTCACTTTGAACTCTCTTAGCCATATAAACTCATTTGTCTTTACCTTTTCCCCCTTTTATTCAAGGTCTTTTTCTAGTTGTATCACCAGCCAGTGCTTGGTAGTAATCCCTCAGTGCCAGGGAGGCTCATCCCTTGGAGTCATGTCCCATGCTCGGGGGAAGGTAATGCATTTATATGCTGAGTTTGGCTTAGAGAGAGGCCACATTTGAGCAACATAGAGGCTCTCAGGAGGTAACTCTTAGGCACCTTACAACACTAGGATAAGTTGCAATTTCAAGAGCAAAGGCTTGTAAATGTAGTCATCAATATCAAGAGCCCATCAATGGACCATCCTTCTTCACTAGTCATTGCCCCTGTACTTGGGGATTGTTGCTGTTCCATTAGAGAATGTGGCAGAGCTCCCCAGGATAGGAATTCAATACTTTTTATGGTTATTGTGTGACTCTCTACCCATTGTGACACTGCCTCATGAACATTTGAACACATTTATATATCTTATATGTATGCCCAGGTGAACTTCCTCCCATGTATCCCCCATCACTGACGCCCCACACCTATGATCCTCCCCTGCCACAGTTGTAACCCTTCTGTGGTCCAAAACTTCTTTAAAAATGAAGCCAAGAATATCCCCAAATTCAATTAATAGGAAAGTGAAATAATAATAATAGGTTTACACATAAGAAATAAAATGCATAATAATTTAGAAAAAGTAAAACTAAATTAAAATTTAAAAATTGGGGTATTAAAAATAATGAAAAATATTTAAAA
>JAQZBX010024466.1:0-16941 GCA_029593785.1 Cabassous unicinctus
CAAAAAAAAAAAATTCCTATTAGTGACATCATATAATATTTCTCCTTTTGTGTCTGGCTTGTTTCATTCAACATAATGTCCTTGAGGTTCATCCATGTTTTCAAATGGATTGAGAATTTATTTATTCTTATAGCTGAATAATATTCCATCGCATGCATATATGACATGTTTATCTATTCATCTGCTGATAGATAACTGGGTTGTTTTCATCTTTTAGCATTTGTGAATAATACCGCTATGAATACTGGTGTGCAAAGATCTGTTTGAATCCCTGCTTTCAGTTCTTCTAAGTAATAGTAGGATTGACAGATCACATGGCAGATCTACATTTAACTTCCTTAGGAACCACCGGTCTTCCACAGCAGTTGCACCATTCTACATTCCCAACAACAGTATATAAGTGTTCATATTTCTCCACATTCTCTCCAATATTTGTCATTTTCTGTTTTTTTTTTAAACAGTGGCCTTTCGAATAGGTATGAAATAATATCACATTGCAGTATTAATTTGCATAATAGCTAGTGATGTTAAACATTTTTTCATGGTTTTTTTTCCATTTGTAGTTCCGCTTTAGAAAAATGTCTATTCAAGTTTTGGTGATTTTTAAATGGATCCTTTGTCTTTTTATCATTGAGTTGTAAGATCTCTTTATATATCATGGATATTAAACCTTTTGCATTGGGAGGTTTTTGATAACTGAGATAATACATACTTGTTGGTCTTTTGAGTTCGTCTATTTCTTCTTGAGTCAATTTAGTCAATTTGTGTGTTTGTGGGTATTTGTCCATTTCATATAAATTAAGTAATATTTTAGCATGCAGTGACTATTAATATGGTCTTATAATCCTTTTCCTATCTGTAAGGTCAGCAGTAATATTCTGCCTTTTCAATTCCAATGATTTTTATTACTTGCATTCTCTCCTTATTTTGTTTTGTCATTCAATCTAATATTTGTCATATGTTTGGTGACTTTGTGTTTTCATTTCATTCATCTCTAGATATTTCCATATTTCCTGGTGAATTCTTTGACCCATTGGTTCTTTAAGAATGTATTGTTTATTTCCCACATATTTGTCAAATTTTCTAGTTCTCCTATTACTGATTTTTAATTGTATTTCATTGTGGTCAGATAAGATACTTTACATGATTCTAATCTTTTAAAATTTATTAAGACTTGTTTTTGTGATATAACATATAGCCTATTCTGGAATATGATCCTTGTGCAGTTGAAAAGAATATGTGCTCCATTGTTTTCAAACAGATTTGGGTTACATATTTTTTGTGCACACACACACACACACACACAGTTATATACATCTACATAGATCTGCTAGGTCTAGTTGGTACGTAGTATTATTCCAGCCCTCCATTTTCTTTTTGGCCTTCAGTTTCAAAGTGCTAAACAATATTTCACTGATTTTACATCAATGATAAGAGTTCTTCCATTGCTAGAAGAATATTAAGTCTATAGTATAATGATAATAAGTCTACTTCAGTCCATTGTTCATTCCCCAGTCTTGAGGATTTGGTGACAGTGGTGGCCACTCTGCTTCTATTGAGAGGGGGCTTAGATTCCATGGGGCAGATGGATGGAACTAGCTTGCTTGTAGCTGCAGACACTCTCTGTTCATTGGATTGGGCATTGTCCATCATCTCCTGGTTAGTTGTCCTGGATGAGTCCAGTGAACTAGAGAGTAGGTGTTGGAACTCTGCTGAAATTCAGGGCTCAACTGGCACATGGATGAACCAAAGGCTTAAGTATATGGGACAAACACTTATCAAGTGGAGCACTAACTATAGGTTCAAATAGAGGGGGCAGATGAATCATGTGTAAGGAAACTATAAATAAATGCAACTCTGTTCCACTGGGGAGCATAAATTCCAAAGTATGGCCCACTGACAGGGTGCTGAATTCCTGAGCAGTCTTATTGTTTCTAGATGTCTCTAGACCTCTCAGGAGCCCTCTTTTTGACACACTGTTTACTGTGGCAATCAATGATATCCTGCTGAGACGTGCATAAGGATAACCTCTGGAATGACCTCCCCACTCAATTTGAAATCTCTTAGCCATAAAAACTCATTTGCTTTTACCATTTCCCCCCTTTTGGTCAAGGTCTTTTTCCAGATGCATTGCTAGTAGGTGCTTGGTAATAATCCCAGAGTGCCAGGGAGCTCATCCCCAGTAGTCATATCCCATGCTGGGGGAAAGTAGTACATTTATATATTGAGTTTGGCTTAGAGAGAGTCCACATTTGAGCCACAAGGAGGCTTTCAGGAGGTAACTCTTAGGCAGTATATAATACTAGGCTAAGTTTCAATTTCACAAGAAAGGGTTCATAAGTATAGTCATCAATATCAAGGACCTGACATAATGCTCTGTCTTCATTCTCTAGGCAGTATCCTTGCAATTGGAGGATTCTTGCTCTCATATTACAGAATGTAGCAGAAATCCCTAGGGTGGGAATTCAATATTCTTTTATCCCCATCCACCAAGACAATGTCCCATGAAAAAATGAACACATTCATATGCCTTAGAGGCATGCCCCAGCTGAACTTTCCCATGCTTGCCCACATCACTGACACCCCATACCAGTGATTCTCTCCCACCCCTGCTGTGATCCTTCTGTAATCCAAAACCTCTCCAAAAATGAAGCCAAGGAAATAGCCAAACAAAATTAATAAGAAACTGAAATAATACTTTTTAAAATAACCAATAATACACAGAAAAATCTTTAAAAATTTGAAATTATTAAAAGAAAAATTTAAGACATTGTGTCTCTTTTGTCACTGTAACATCTGTTGTCTTGTATGTATATTCTTCCATATATTTTCCCATTGTTTTATTTTTTCATTTTATCTCCAAAGAAACTTTAAGATACAGAAAAGTAATGTAGAGAATACATGTGTTTCCCATACATCCATTGTCCTCCCTCTTTTCCCTTCTCCCCTATTAATAACCTTTTACATGTGGATGGTTCCTTTGTTGCAGCTGATGTACAAACATTGAAACATTACCACTAACCATGATCAATGGTTTATATTATAGTTTATGTTTTGGATGGTACACTTTTATAGGTTTTGATGAAAGGGAGTATAGGATGTTAAGCCGATGCCCTTATGGGCAAAATCTGTGATGAGGTAGAAGGGTGTAATTGTGCAGTGCACACCCATGTGACAGTTGTTCAATGATTTGATTGTGTTCAGTGGTGCTGGTCTGCAAGGGGGAGTAGGTTGGGAGGTTTGAGTTCAACTATCCATGGGTCTAGGGGGAGGATCAGGGAAGGAACAGGTCAATTCTGGGATTTAACAGCTCTGTGGTTAAAACTACAATGTTGGGAATGCTCTTTTGGCAAATATGACAGGGGAGGGTTACTTGTGTAGGCTGTTAGAAGAGGGGGGATACATGGGACAGGGTGCACCTGGACCAGGCTTCTATGCAATATATAAGTGTTCATTTTGTCATAGTGTGTTATATCAGTGTGTGGAGACCCACAGAATAATCAAGAAAATATAAAAATCTCCTCTGGGAAGTCCTGCTGTGTTCTCAGTTAGAGGGAAATTAATCCCTCGAGAACATAGGCAGTACCTAATAAAACACATCAATATGTCAAGCCCTCAATATTACTGCAAGTAACTATAAATCTTATTCTTCAAAATTTGAAAATTTGTGGTTACCATAGGTTCCAAGGGGAGGGAGAGGGAAAAATAGAATAGATGGAATGTACGGCACTTTTAGGGCTTTAGAATTGTTCAGCATGATCTTGCAATAGTGGATACAGTCCACTTCACATTGTGTCAATTCATTCTTTACTGCCTCCTTTTGTATTTAGTTGATCTTTTGTAGCAAACTGTTTAGAATCACTCCTCATTTCCTTTTTTGCATAGTTTTCTGATATTTTGTTTGTGGTTACCATGAGGGTTAATTTAACATCTTAAATTTATAACAATGTCTTTAGATTTGATACATACTGTATTAGTCAGTTAACGGGGTGCTGATGCAAAATACCAGAAATTGGTTGGTTTTTAAAAGGTTTTTATTTTGGGTTGAAGCTTACAGTTACCAGGCCATAAAGCATAAGTTACTTCCCTCACCAGTCTATTGCCATGTGTTGGAGCAAGATGGCTGCCAATGTTCAGGCTTCCTCTTCTTCTTAAGGTTACATGGGCAGGCTCTCTTGGCTTTGTCTCTCTCTCCAGGGTTGATTCTCTCTGGGCTCAGCTGCTTGTTCTCTCTACAAGGAGCTGTAGACTCTCAGGCATATGGCTCATCTCTTTTCTTGGAGCCCTCTTTCCTTTCTCATGACCAAGCTCCTCTGTGTGATTACTTCCTAGGGCTCCAGCTCAAAACCTCAACATTTCCCAACCAAAGGCCCAATCATTGTCCAATAAAGTAAACCTCTGAATCCAATATAATCCAATTTGCCCAGAGGAAAAGACAAATTCACAAACATAGTCAAATATCTATTTTTGGAATTCATAAATAATGCTCAACTGCTACACCTACCTAACTTGAATTTCATCCACAAACTATGCTCAGGTATTCCTCCATCCTTCCTCTTTATGATATTCTTGTCACAGATTGCATTTTCATTTCTTCTGAGTTCCAAACCATACTTTCATCAATACTTTAAGGCATTTGCATGGTATATTCTGTATGTGGAATTACAAACCAAAAAATATTAAAAATGTGCTTGAAAGAGAGCTTCTCTGGGTATAAAATTCTTGGTTCTAATGATTTTCTTTCAACACTTCATAAATATTTCTTGCCCCTGCCTTCTTGCCTCTAATGTTTCTGATCAGAAATTGGTACTTCATGTTTTTGAGCCTCCCTTGTACATGACACATTGCTTCTCTCTTGCAAATGGCAGTATTCTTTTGTTTTCTATGGCATGTGACTCATTCTTTATCAGTTCATTCAGTCCTGTGTAAAATTAGACCTTGGTCCTCTCCATTTCTTGAACCCATTGACTTCTTCACTAGTATTCTGGAATCTTGACTCAGCCCAGTGATATGGTTTCCAAAGTTATTTAAGCAATGTCATTAGATACCTGTGCCCCAGAGTACCTAGCATATCCCTTTCCAAGGATTTCTGACACTGTCCCTTTGTTTAATATGATGCACTCTGGCCTGTAGCTGATTACAAGTATTTTCTGTGAAGCTTCATAATTAAAATGGTCCATTGATGACCAAACACTTAAAACAGCCTGGTTAACTTACTACTGTTTTATAAAAGTGAAAATTCATTACAACAGTAATTCAACTAAGAAGGAAATTTTGCTGCTTCTGTGAAATTATGACCAATAACACTATTCTGTTGTCTGAATTAGTCAGATCAGTACTACGACAATGTGAAGACATTGACAAATCTCTAGGAAGTTTATGTAAATTCTGAAATGTTTACTTTGATAACATTTTACCTATACAAATTTAATCAAAAGATTAGAAAATCCTTTTTAATTTGGCAACACTTGCTATGCAAATCATAACATTACATATAAACCTATTTCTAGAACCTCTCTTTTTTGAAGTGAAAGAACAATTCCTTTGAGATCAGTAAGATATCATTCAGGGTTTGATTTTGGAAAGGTGAAATGTCAAAAAGTTGTCAGGTTTGAACATTTTCAAAATAGGATCATCGGTCGCTGTGATACTGTATTTATTTACCTGTTTAACAAAGTGGCATTAAAAGATTTTGGAAGTAAATACAGGAGTAAACATGATTGTAAAAAGACTTAACTCTTTTAAAAGTGAGAACAAATCAAGAATCTTATATTCTCTTATTCACAGAGAAGGGATGAAAATATGAAAAAAAAAGAAAAAGATAATGGATCCTTTAAGGTCACAAAGTTTGAGAATGGCAGGCATCATACCATAGCAAGCTACCATGGTCTTTCAGTATAGCAGTCTGAAGAGACCCTGCCTTGCCCTTCTGAACTCTTTGCTTTTAAACCATAAAATGAACATCTCAGATATGTAGAGATGAGAGAAGTAACCTTGTTTACCTCAAGTGTGGTGTTTGGAAGCTGTAAGTATCTCAGAAAAAAAATGTTCTTAAATTTCATCCATTCCTGTGTTTGTGGATCCATTGTAATAGGACCTTTTGATGAGGCTACTACAATGAAGGTGTGAACCGCCACAATCTGAATGGGTCTTAATAAGGAGTCCTTTAGAGGAGAATGAAATTCAGACACAGAGGGAAATCCAGGGAAGCAAGAAGCTGAAATCAACAAAACCCACAAGGGAAAGGAGATACCAAAGATTGCTGGTAGCTGGTCTTTGGGAAGAATACATTGCATCACCTTGATGATACCCTGATTTGTTTCATTAAGGCACTTTCATGACCTCAAAACTGTAAGCTAATAAATTCTCATGATTCTCATGATCAACTCAATTCTCATGATCAACTCAGTTTCATGGTGTTTGCTGGAGCACCTTAGGAAATTAAAACACCAAGTCTCTTTGAAATCTTTTCATTTCTCAGAATGCTGGTTATTAGTTCAATATTTTTGACACTTTAAATAATAAGAGGCCTATCACCTTTATTTAATAAATGTTTAATAGATGGGAATCATTTTAAACATTAGTTCAATGGATCTCTCAGCACTCCTAACATATTGGTGAGCCATTTCACATTTGAAGATCCTGTGGATCATATAGGAAAACAAAATACCTGTAGATATTGTTAAAAAGTTGTAGGGCACAGAAGTTTTTTGTCTTGTGATAAACCTGTGTATTTGCTTGAAATTGGTAAAGAGGAGTATTTTAGTTATGGATTTTAAAATACAAATTTTATCAACAACAATTTGGAAGTCACCATTTTCTTGGAAGTTTATAGGAGAATATCTAGAACATTTCAAAGAATATATCATGTATTAATCTTTCATAACACAGGTAAAATCTGTTCAGAATGTGAATGTTCCAAGTCAGTCCAGAGAAACATTTGATTGGAACCTCAAACACATTCTGAGCTTTCTATAAATATAGTGTGCATTTCCTTGTGCTGTCAGTTTTTGGATATAGGTAAGGATGGCCTTTTAATAAGTATACTGTCCACCATTGTTTAGGAATCAGTGATTTTTGATGCTGTGGCTATAAACTTCACCCAGGAAGAGTGGGCCATGCATGACAGATCAAAGATAAATCTTTTCAAAGATGTGATGTTGGAAAACAGTCATCTGGTCTCAGTGCGTGATTCTGACAACATTGATTATATATATCAACACGTATCCAGAAAAACTTCCCCATATTCCATTCCATTTCACTCCTTGCCCTGATTATTTCTTAGACTTATAGCTATATAAAAAAAGTCTTTATTTACTTGTATATGTTTTGTCACCTCAGTAGAATGCAGTGTTCCTGATCAAAATGTCAAATCTTTTTTGCTACTCAATCTTCAATACCCAGGACTGTGCTGAGAAGACAAATATTTTTTGAATGAATAAATACATGCATTAATGATTAAATCAATCTTCTCCTATAGGAACAAAGTTGGGGTTTGAGTCTATACACGTAGCATTTATAGTATTCTGGTGAATCTTATTTATGTTTAGTGGATTCTTTAAAATAAGTGATATAATTCATGCAGAGTTTTAATCACTGAGGATTCTATATGATGTTTTGGAAATCAGACTTGGACATCATCAAGAGGACCTTATTTTCTTCTGTACAGTGCCAGGTGTGCCTCCTTCATAAGTGAAGAGGTATCAGTGTGCTTCTTCCTAGATCAAACTGCAGTGTTCACCTTTTTCCCCTTGGTAACCAGCCTTGGACTTGAAAACTCAGCACTGAATGCACAATCTATGTACAGGATCTCTGTCTGCAAATCAGATGTGATTTCATCATTGGAGCAAGGAGATGATCTGTGTAGGGAAGGAAGAGGATTTCTCCAATGCCAGAGTCTAAGTGAGCTTAAAGGACGTGTGCTTCATTATGAGGAGGAGCCTGGTAAGTGGGATTACAAGAACATGTTAGTGTCAACTTCAGATTTTTGGAGTGAAAGATATTTTCTGAAATGGCACCAAGGACACTGGGAGAAAGTTGTAAAGTTGATATCATTATATTTTGCATTTACCATTTTCTATTCTTAGGTCCGTCTCTAAATAGCTTGGCTTCAGGAAAGGAATATCCATGTACATATTGGAGTTAATGATTCCATAATAGTATTTATCCTGGTCCTCCTCTTTCATGAATTCCCCTGTCTTCACCTCCTGAACATCCCATCTTGATTATATTTTTCTCTCATTTTAATCCAGAAAATCTTTCCTAATTTTCCAATACCTGCCTTAATCCTTCATTTCTTTTCTTTTTCCATTTAAGGGTTTTATTAGTAATGGTTTTCCATAGAAACAATATCAATAGAATACACATGAAAATTAAGAAAGTTATTATAAGAATAGGCTCATGCAAAGTGGAAACTGTCATATCTGAATTCTGCAGGGCAGGCTGCAATTTGGAAGTTGATAACTGTGAGGTTGAACTCCTCAGAGCAAACTGGCTAGCTGAAGTAGAGGGAGAAATTCTTCTTTATGACCCATGAAATCCTCAGTTTTTCCTTTTTAATTCCTCAAACTGATTGGATGAGGAGGCTGTGCATATTGATGATGGCAATCTCCTTGGCTGTTTGATCATACAATCAGCTAGATACAATCGATTTTGAATTTTCCTTTGTTTTTTTTTTAAACCTCTGGTTGTTCACATTTTATCTATTTATTTGTCTGTCTGTCAGTCTCTCTAATTTTGGAGGTACTGGGGATTGAACCTGGACCTCATACATGCAAGACATGTACTCAACCACTGGGCTACACTGATTCTGCAACTGATTATGATTTTGATGAAATTCCATCTATGAAATGCCTTCACAGTAACAATCAGGCCAGCAGTTGTTTAACCAAACAATGAAAACCATAACCTAGCCAAGTTGATACATGAAATTAACCATGACACGGGTCTATATTTGAAATAGACACATGAACTTTCATTCTTTTTCAACATTTTCATTCCTTAAGCAATTAATGAGTAAAGGTATGTGAAGTAACCTTTTGCAGCCTCTCATCTCCTCATATACAGCAGAGATTTACACTGGAGAGGAATACTTTGAATGTAATGATATTGCAGAAGGTTTCCTCAGAGTTGGCTATTGACCCAATGTATATTAATCCATAGATTTAGGAAATCCTCTATCACCAATCAATGTGAAAAATCCTTCAGTGAATAGTCATCTAATCAGCTTGAGCATATTCACATTGGAGGTAAATTATGTGAATATCAAAGATGTGGGAATGCCTTTCATTGTTTCTCTGTTCTTAGACAACTTGAGAAAATTCACACTGGAGAGAAACCCTATGAATATAATGAATATGGAAAAGAATACTATGAGAACATTGATTTTTAAAGATGCCAATATTAACATGAGAGGTAGATGATATAAATCTTGTGAAAATGGGAAGTACTTAGCCAGATTGATAATTTGTATTCCTTTAAAAGAATTCACATGGGAGAGAAACCCTATGTTTGTAATCAGTGTGGAAGGGCATTCAATTATCCTTCATCCTTCAGTTGACCTATGCAAATTTACATAGAAGAGAATCCATATGAATGATCAGTGAGAAAGCCATGAGTCAGAAAACGTGTCTGAATGGGAATTTTTAGAGAATTCACAGTAAAAATGTATCAAATGTAGAAGAGTCTCATTGCCACAGCACTAACTTTGAAGTAATCCAGAGAACAAATACAGGGGAGAAACTCTTAAGCAATGTAATCCATGTGGAGATGATTTTATTTATAAAATATTCTGTTTTTAAGATTTATTTTATTTATTTCTTCATTCCCCCATTGTTTGCATTTTCTATCTCTGTTTGTTGTGTGCTGGTCTATTCTTTTTAGCAGGAGGCACAGGAAAATGAACCAGTGACATCCCATGTGGGGGGTGGTGCCTAATCAATTGCACCACCTCTGCTCCCTGCTTTATTTTTTTCTCCTTATGTTTTTACTTCATGTGTCTCTTTTTTCATTTTTAAAGATTTCTTCACTATTTATTCCCCACCCTCCACCTCCTTTGTTTTGCGCTCACTGTCTGATCTCTGTGTGTCCATCTTTGTCTGCATTTCTTCTCTTTAGAGGGCACCAAGAACCAGTCCTGGGACATTCTGGAGTGGGAGAGAGGTGCCCAATCTCTTGCACTACCTCAGCTCCCTGGTTTGCTGTGTCTCTCATAGTCCCTCTTCTTTGTCTCTTTTTCAAGTGTCATCTTACTGAGCCAGCTCTCTGCGCAGACCAGCACTCCATGAAGGCCAGGACTCCTGCACAGGCCAGCCCTCCTGAGCAGAGCATTTTGTCCATTTTGCCATTTTGTTCATCTTTTTATTCTTGAGTTGTAGGATTGCTTTACATATTTTGGAGAGTAAACCCTTATTATCTGTGTCATTTCCAAGTATTTTCTTCCATTGTGTAGGCTGGTTTTTTTACCAGTCTCTTGGAGCACAAATGATTTGATTGTGAGGAGGTTCCATTTATCTCTTTTTTCTTTAATTGCCCATGCTTTGAGTATAAATAATGTACCTTTGCTTGAACTTTGCTTGTCTGAAGATGCTTCCCCACATAATTTTCTTTAGGTTTTATGGTCCTAGCACTTATCTTTAAGTCTTTGATCATTTTCAGTTAATTTTTGTTTCTGGTATGAGGTAGGGGTAAGGTCTCAAAGGGTGAAAAGGCATCTGGCTTAAAGCAAGAAAGTATTGGATGTAACAGATCTGACAGGGTTTCATATCAATGATTTGTAAGGGGATTCTACAACTCAAAACTAAAGCAACAAATGACCCAAATGAAAATGTTCAAAAAACTTTATTGAACAAATGATCAAAGTTTCTTCACTGATGCAAAGTGTTGATAACAGTGTTGTTTGCAGGCAACCACAGTCATCCTCTCAGAGATGAAGTTGGCTTTAACCACGGAAGAAAGGAGGAGGCAAAGCAGAAGAGGTGAGAGGAGCACAGGATGTGAAGGATGGATGTGACATGGAAAGAGAGGTTTCCACAAAGTTCTAAACTAAACACCTACAATGATGGAAATGCTGTACATGGAAAAGGGAGAGACCAAGAAGGAGGAGGTTTGGGAAGGAGCCTCAAGATTGGTTTTGGCACTGTAGTCACAGAAGTAGGATGACCTGGACACAGCTCTATGGAAATCTGGACTGTGTGAAAACATTTGGGGTAGATAAATATAGTTAGTACTCTTTCCAGTATGGATGGTACTTAAAGCCAAGAGTGATCGCATGATCATTAAGTGAATCAATTTCTGAGGAAAGAATGAGGTCCAAGTTTGAAGCCCTGGGGCAAGCTAATGTTAAGAGTTTTTTAGAAAAAAGCAGAAACTGGCAGAGGAGACTGAGATGGAAAGGGTAGAGTGCCCAGATGATAAAAATAAAATGGAGAACATGGTGAACCAGAAGTTAGTGATGGGAGCACTTCAAGAAGTACAGAGGAACCAAATGACCAAAATGTAGCTGTTGCAATGCAGCAATTAATGAGATGTGAAGGATCTTTTGGGATTAAGCTTTCCTTTTTTATCCCCCAGGAGAATGGAAAGCATGTCCTTATATGAAGGACATGTACTTGGATGCTCATAATATCTTTGGTTCATAATAATGCAAACTTAAAGGACCCAAACATCAATCAGGATGAACATAAATGAATAATTTGTAATAAAGCAATTCAATGTAAGAGGACTCAATGATAAAAAATGAGGCAACAGTTGATCCACCAAACTACCAAAATGAATCTCAAAACAATATTTTGAGAAAATGATGCAGGCACCAAAATGAAAATCCAATTTATTTCATTTTTATGAATTTCAAGATTGGCAAAAGGAATATATGAGGATAAAATATCAGAATGAGGGTGAATTCATTGGGAAGTTGTTGTTAATTGAACTATATAGGGTTGATTTTCCAGATTATTGGAAATGATTTGTATCTTGATACGTGATTGGATACTGTAGGGGAAGGAGATGAAAAGTTTGAAAAATTTGATGTCATTCAGTTAAGATGAATATATTTATTTGTATTTAAATTTTACATCAATTTTAGACAAACAGTAAGAGACAAAGAAAGAAGACTGCTCATGAGAATGAAATGGAGATAAGCACATTTTATTTTCAGTGTCTTTCCCCATCTGATCTCCTTGTGGATGAGCAGCCAGGCTGTCATTTGCTTGTGGAATCCAGGCAGAATGTTGGGGAGTTCCCTGGGGTTTGTTGTGGACACAGGGCAGTGTCCTGTGGTGGCATCAATGCCATGGAGGACTTGTAGTGCTCTGTGGAGTTTGTTTTTGTTATGATCCTGGGGAATTCTTGAGAGGTGGTGATGGAGCCCAATGACACTAGTCCATACTTCCCATTCCACAGCCTCCAGTGCGACTCAGGTGCGTATCAATCTTTCTTCAGCATTTTGGTGGGTCTCCAATTGTTCAGACTTGAGCAGTCTGTTAGAGGCCAACTTTATACAAAACTTGAAAAGCAGCTTGCAGACATACTAGCTACCCTGATTGATAAGAAATGTCATCGTCTTGATAAGATGAGTGCTGTTAAAAAGAAGTATGTGGAGAATAAGTCATCTTTAGGGGATGCTAGGTTAGTGAAAGTGTCTTTAGAAATGCCCATCCTTATTGACACCTACAGAAAGGCTAGGGTAATGAAAGCAATATGGATGGAGGAATTAATTTCAGTGGTCCTAGTACTAAAGAAAGAGAGATCTAGATATTTCAAACAGGAAGATGAGATAAGGAACATGCTAAAAGAACTGGAAAAATAACAGAAAGGAACTGGAGTCCCAGGAAGAGGTCATACAAACCAGCACAGCATCAGGCACTTTTCCAAATTCAGTGTGTTTGGAAACCCTTCCACTCCCTGATAGTCCCTCCTCCAGGAGTGGGCCTGGGTCGATCTTCAAGCAACACTGAACTTCTGCTTCACTCATGCCTGCACAGCCAACAGGCTAGAATGACATTGTCTAATTCCATCTGATTTTTTTTGAGGCCCATGGATCAAGGGAACTCCCTCCGTGACCTGGAGTTCCTCTGCCTTCACGTCTGGGATGTACAAGTTATTTCCTCCATGGTCTGTTAAACCTTCAGTCACACAGTTTGGACTTGAGGAACACACCAGAAATATGGGACGTTCTCTTTCCAGAAACTCAGTATGAAAGAAACTACTACTACTGATGAGATTGCTCATATTCTTAAGAGACTACTTAAGAGACTTTTGTACATGTTTATACCTGTTCATTTATTTCTTTGTTAATCTGTTCATATGATTTTATTATAATTTTATTATGGCCTTATAAATATAAGCTTTCTTTGCTTGTTCTCATCTACATAATATCTATTACATACATAATTATAAGTTGAACATATATGCAGTTCAGTCATGAGTCTTTTAATACAAAAGCAATATAAACTTGCAAGAGTATATTCCCAAGAAAACTAAGTTATAAGTAAATGTAAATTTTACATCAATTTTTTTTTTTTAATTTGGTGCACTGTTCCTGGAGGTACTGCAATACCAGGTCGATGTGTGGAGTGGACGGAGCAAGCCCCCACTCCATCTCCCTACTCCAAAAATCCATTCAATATATTGTCCTCAGATAGAGGATGCATCAGATATCAAACTGATAAGAACAGATACTACACTTGATCTTAGCCAAAAGACTGAGAAGTGATCATCAATTTTTAATAGTTGTAAAATAAAATTCAAAGGAGAATTCTCATCTTTCTTGGGAAGAAGGTAAACAGTACATTTACAAAGAATTTTAAAGAGTTCAATGGTATATTTGAAAAGAATAAAAATTGAAAAGTGATACATTCACATGGAGATGTTTATATTCCCATGCAAGAGTGCTGCAGTATGAGTTCTCTAAGCAGGAAGAAATCCCTCTTGGAAAATATCAGAAAATCTACACTCCCAATCCTTCACCCATCTCTCCCTCCTACTTTCCATTTAAATAACACACTTCAAAGGAAAGCTGAGGGAGCAGTAAGGAGCTCCTTTCCCAGAAAAACAGCTGTCATACCTTAGATAATAATTGTAGTCATGTATGATGATGCTATGGGAGACAGTGAGCAAAAACTGGAGATCTTTAAGGACTACCACAGACAGCAGAAAGTGATGCTCAGATATTGAGGCATCCACATGACACAAATGAACCAAAAAGCACCATGGCTTCTCTCCAAAATAGAGAAAGAAAACTGGGCTTGGTTGTGGGGATGGATTGGTGATGATAAGAAAGAAAGCCTTTGTCACTGTGCAGCGGATGATTTAGGAGAGAAAGGAAGATTTGAAAAGAAATGAAAGAGAATACATGGCATGTCAGGAGATGTAAAGGTTGATGGAGAAGAATAAGCAGGGATGGAAGGGAGTGCAGATTTTGGGGGACAAAACAAGGGAACTTGTGGAAGTAGACATCAGACAAGCTCTACCTGAGGAGAGGGTATCTGAGCATTGAGGGTACCTCGGTCAAGCATTGAAGGATGAGGGTCTACAGCAGGTTATAGCACTCAGTAGGGGTGATGAGCATGAGGGTTGTGAGGACCAGTCAGGGTCCAGAGTGGCTGGAACACAGAGAGTCACATGCAGGCTTTGTGTGCAAAAAGCTGACATGGGCCACATGACTGAGGACACTGTAACTATGGTAGAGAAAAAAATTTTAATTCCAAATGACAGTGACTGCAATGTAGAAGAAAATGTAAAAGAGTCCAGTTTGGGACTCTGACCACGACTTTATGCTGAGCATGGTGAGGGGGAGACCCAGGAAGGTACTGTGTAGATGGAAACACAGTGACAAGATCAGATCCAGAACATGAGTCTTGTTGATGACTGTGGGTGCAAGAGGTTAACACTGAGAGTTTGACATGAACAACTGCATGAATGGTGACATTCTCCAGAAAACAGCGGTGGCTGGCAGAGGTTTGTATTTTGTGGGATATTGGACTGAGGTTATTTGTGAAGAGGGAGATTTCTTAGTCCCCTTAGCCATCACTTTGCAAATAATAAGTGTTCATTTTGATAGAAGGATGTTAGACACCAAGAGTTAGTTGATCACATGTGCAGTTATAAATTTAGTGGATCATCACTGAGAGCTGCATTGAACAGAAAAGTTCCAAGAAATAGGAAGATCCAAATGGTAAAATAGTGGGTCTGCTGATGGCCAGATCCCTGCTTAGCATTCCCCATCATCAACATGACAAGCTGCCTCACGAGTGGTCTGCCCAAGACTGTTATCCCATGTAATGGCTTGGGTTTCACAGAATCACTCCCCAATCACTTTCCCTACTATGGGCAATAACAGCTCAGGTAGTCATGAAGCCCTGAAGAGAGCTAAGGAATTGGCCTGAACCATCCCACATGTTCATGGTATAGGAAGGAAGGGCTATTCTTGCCCTTTGGCTAATGAAAGGTCATCCCAACCAAGGTATTACCTGGTATACTATCTCTGCCTGGGATTGGGCTTTTATCTCTGGAGATCTGACTCAAGGACCCCTGTGCTCCTCACTATTGAAGTAAACCGCCAAGTCTTCTTGCTTCCGAAAGGCATTCCTAGAATTTTTACCCTATTTTGCATTGAATACCTTCTTCCACTCCAGTCTCCTTGCCTGGGGTTCAAAAGATTTAAGCTAGAATTTCTCAGCACATCCAACCGGAATGTATTCCTAGGGCCTGCCTGGGTCTTAGCCTTTGAATGCTTAAGGAAATCCTAAGAAGAAATTCATACCTTGACATATTATTTGTAGTAAGCCATTCATCCCTCATGAAGAGAGTTCAAGGTTGGAAATTTATTCCAGGTTCACCAGTTTTGAATGGAAGGTTCAATCCTCAGTTGACTCCACAGAAGTAAGAGTTCAGTGGGAATATGAATCCCGTATTCACTGTGGGAGCCAGAGGACCAAGAGAGGTGGTGCTGATAGTGGCTCTGAGATCATATTTTTTTCTGACTTCCTTTGTTCTCTTGGGTCAATGTTGGCCTTAGAGATGTCATTTGTAGTGTGTGTGTGTGTGTTTAGTTTTTTTTTAATGCTGCTTGGAACAATATACCAGCAGAAATGGTTTTGCTTTTATTATAGGAAGTTGTTACATTAAAAGCTTACATCTGAGGCTGTGAAAATGTCCAAATCAAGGAATCATCTGGCATGATGTCTTTCTAAAGGTTGGCTGCTGTGGACTCCTGCTATATGGCAAGATACAGTGGCATCTCTGCCAATTCGAGTCTTTGCCTTCTCTTCCAGACTTCCTCCCTTCCTGTGCTCAAATGTGGGCAATCAGGTATGTGACTCATTTCTCCTCTCCTCCAGACCTTTCAGGGTTCTCTTTTGGTCATTGTGTTTGCTTTCCTTATTCCAGCCTCCAGGCACTCTCTTTCAGCCTCTTGGGACTTAACTGTCCCTGCAGGTTTTTTCTGTGTTTCTGCTGCTTTCATTCCTCCATTTAAAAGGACTCCAAAAGGAGGATTAAGACCAACCCTGGGTGTCACACCTAACTAAAGACCAGGACAAAAGTAATTGAATCAAGTGTTGCAACCTACAATGCACAGGAATATACACGATCTATTCTGAGACCCACAGAAAGCTTCAAACTGCCATAGAATATGCTACCATCATCTCTCTCCATTTCCAAACATCTGTAATCAGCATAACGAAAAATTCTGCACAAATTAAACATCAGCTCCCCATTTTTATAACATTCTAACTCTGGGTAACTACTATTGTAGATTATAACCTTATAAGTTAGGTCTTTCTAATTCATTGATATTAGTGAAATCATAATATACTTGTATTTTTTGTGTCTGATGTATTTCACAAAGCTCCATAATGTGACATAAATAAGGTCTCCATTCTTTCTTACAAACAAATTGTGTTCCTTTTTATGTATATATCACATTTGCTTATCCATTCATTG
>JAQZBX010024466.1:17041-30246 GCA_029593785.1 Cabassous unicinctus
ATTTGTGTTTGCTCTTTGGAAAAATGTCTTCTCAAGTCTTTTTCCCATTTTTTTCCATTCTGTTTGTCCTTTTATTTTTCAGTTGTAGAATAGTTTTATATATTTTGGATAATAAACCCCTAATAAGTTTGTGGTTTCCAAGTATTTTCTTCCATTGTGTAGGGTGCTTTCTTGAAAAGTCTTTTCAAGCACAAATGATTTGATTGTGAAGAGGTTCCATTTATCTCTTTGTTTCTTTCATTGCATATGCTTTGAGTGTAAATAAGGAACCTTTGCCAGCCCAAGGTCTGAAGATGCTTCTCCACATATTTTTCTATGAGTTTTATGGTCCTGACACTTATCTTTAGGTTTCTGGTAATTTTCAGTTAATTTTTGTTTAATGTATGAGATAGGGGTAACGTCTGAAAGGGTGAAAAGGCAGGAGACTAAAAGCAAGAAAGAATTTGGATGTCGCAGATCTGATTGGGTTTAATATCCATGATTTATAATTGGATTCTAAAACTGAAGACTAAAACACCAAATGGCCCAATTAAAAATGGGCATTGGACTTTATTGAACAAATAATCAAAGCTTTCACATGCATGCACAGTGTTGATAATAGGAAAGCAGTGTGTATATGGGTGGTTATATTGGAAATCTCTATTTCTTGCATGATTTTTCAGTAAGCCTTACAATTTCTCTAATTAAAATGATATATCATCCTGGAAATAGATAACAGATTATGTTAAATTTAGATCTGATAAGGCAATGAAAACTGCTCTCTTTTCATATGTAACTATTAATAGAATAGGAACACAAGGCATATCTTCTAAATAAATAGGCGAGACAAGAGTGCATAACAATGATAAACGCTAAAGAAGGCATTCAGGAGAAAACCAACAGTCTTGAAAAGTGAGGACAGATAGAAACTGAATGGAAATAAAGAAGATTTAATTTAAAATTGAACAGTAATTATATTCATATAAATGATCCACCTAATCAAAATTTTCAAAGGGATTTTAAAAAAAAACAAATGTGTTTTATTTTAAAACCCATCTAAGTGGTAACAGATATAAATTAAATGATTGAGTACCTGCTTCCCATGTACAAGGTCTTGGGTTCAATCCTGGATACCTCCTAATAAAATTCATCCAAGAAAACGGCAAGGTTGGCAGTAAAATACGGATTTTATATAATCACAGAAAAACACAAATATCAGCAAATTTTGTGTCAGTATTACAACAGCAAATACAACAATCTTTAAGGAAAAAATACCAGAAATTTGGTGTCATTTCATAATGTTAAAATGTCTAAATTACCAGAAAAACATTGCAAATTAAAACTGATGTGCACGTACTTGCTGGCTTTCATGAATTGACAGCATTACAACATATAAGAGTGAAACCCAAGTGCTAATAGGAGATTTTGGAACTACTCTCTCAGCAAGTGATGGCATAGGAAGAAAAATTATCAACAATGATACTTACTACCTCATTTTCATGAATCATAAATTTTTCTTAATGCACAGATAATGCATACTTTTACTTAAGGCATATATATAAAACACCACAAACAGAAAAATACAGTCCTTTTTCATGAATTAAGAAATTGTGTGGCTGAGGCAGGAGAAGGAGTATGTTAGGAGGCAACCATGGTCATCCTCTCAGAGATGAAGTTGGCTCCAACCAGGGAAGAAAGGAGAAGGCAAAGGAGAAAGGGTAGGATGAGCAAAGGATGTGAATGGTGGAAGTGACACGGAAAGAGAGAAGTCAAGAAGGGCCACAAATGTTTAGCCTGAACACCTACCAAGATGGAAATGCTGTACAGGGAAAATGTAGAGAGCAAGGAGTAGGAGGTTTGAGAAGGAATCTAGAGTTTGGCCTTGGCACAGTAGACATAGAAGAGGGACATCTTGGACACAGCTCTGTGTAAATCTGGACTATATGGAAAAACTTGAGTTAGAAAAATATAGTTAGTGCTCATGCCAGTATAGATAGTACTGAAAACCAAGAGTGATCACATGCTCAGTAAGTGAATTGATTTCTGAGGAAAGAATGAGGTCCAAATTGAAGCCCTGGGGAAAACTAATACTGAGAGATTTTTGGGAAAAAACAGGAATCAGCAGAGTAGACTGAGATGGAAAGGTCCAGATGATAAAAAGAAAAAGGAGAATGTGGTGAACCAGAAGAAAGTGATGGGAATACTTCAAGAAATACAGAGGAACCAAATGACCAAAATGCAGCTATGCCATGCAGCTATTAGTGAAGGATCCTTTCAGACTAAGCTTTCCTTTTCTATCACCCAGGAGAAAGGAAAGCAGGTCCTTATATTAAGGACATGTACTTGGATACTCATAATATCTTTGGGTCATAATACTGCAAACTTGAAGGACCCAAATATCCACCAGGATGTATGTGAATAAGTATTTTGTAATACAATATCAGAGGAGTCAATAATAAAAAGTGAGTAAATTGCTGATTCACCAAACAACAAAAATGAATCTCAAAATGATATTTTGAGCAAACAATGCAGGCACCAAAATGTAAAGTCCAATTTATTTCATTTTTATGAATTTCAAGATGTGGCAGAAGGAATATATGAGGATAAACATTCAGTACATGGATGAATATGTTGGAAGGTGGGTTATTGTTTGATGCATATATGGATGAATTTCCAGATTATATGAAATGATTTGTATTTTGATAGGGTGATTGGATACTGTAGGAAAATGGGATGAAAGGCTTGAAAAATGTGATGCCATTCTTTTAAGATCAGTACATTTAAGTATATTTAAATCTTACATCAATTTTAAACAAACAATAAGAGACAAAGAGAAAAGACTGCTTATAGAGTGTAATGGAGAGAAGAACATTTTTTTTTTTCAGTATCTTTCCTCCACTGGCCACTTCACTGATGAGCAGCTGGGCTGTTAGTTGCTTGTGTATTCCAGGCAGAATGTTAGGGAGTTCTCTGGGGCTTGTTGTGGATACAGGGTTACTGGACAGAGTCCTGTGGTGACATCATTGCCATGGAGGGCCTATAGCTGTCTGTGGATGATCCTCGAGACTCTCTGAGAGGTGGTGAAGGAGCCCAATGACACTAGTCCATACTTCCCATTCCACAGCCTCCAATGGGATTCAGGGGCATTTCAATCTTTCTTCATCATTTTGGTGGGTCTCCTATTGTTCAGAACTGAGCAGTCTGTTAAAAGCCAACTTTATAGAAAATGTGAAAAGCAGCTTGCAGACACACTAGCTACCTTGATTGACAAGAAATGTCAAATTCTTAATAAGATGAGTGCTGCTCACAAGAGGTTTGTAGAAACTAAGTCATCTTTAGGGGATTCTAGGCTAGAGAATGTGTCTTTAGAGTGCCCAGCCTTATTGACACCTACAGAAAGGCTAAGGGAACAAAGCAGTGTTGATGGAGGAATTGACTTCAGTGGTCCTAAAACTAAAGGAAAAGAGATCCAGATGTTCCAAACAAGATGAGAGAAAGAAGATATTGAAAGAACTGGAGTCCCAAGAACAGGTCCTTCAAACCAGCACAGCGCCAGGCAGTTTTCCAAAATCAGTATGTTTGGAAGTCCTTCCACTCCCTGATTGTCTCTCCTTCAGGAGTGGGCCTGGGTTGATCTTCAAGCAACACTGAACTTCTTCTCCACTCAGGCCTGCAGAGCCAACAGACTGGAATGACATTTTCCAGTTCCATTTGAGTGTTTTTGAAGCCAGTGGATCAAGGGAACACCCTCCATGGCCTGGAGTTCCTCTGTCTTCACCACCTGGATGTACAAGTGATTTCCTCAATGGCCAGTTCCTCCTTCAATCACACAGAGTTTGGACTTGAGGAACACACCAGAAATATGGGACTTTCTCTTTACAGAAATTCAACATGAAAGAAACTACTAATACTGATGAGATTGTTCATATATTTAAGAGCCTACTTAAGAGACTTATGTACATGTTTATATCTGTTCATTTATTTCTTTATTAGTCTGTTCATATATTTATATTATAATTTCCTGTTGCTCTTATAAGCATAAGCTTTTTTTCTTTTTCTCATCTACATAATATCTATTACATACATAATTATAAGTTGAACAAATATGCTGTTCAGTCATGAGTCTTTTAAGATGAAAGCAATATAAACTTGCAAGTGTATATTCACAGGAAATCTAAGTTATTATTAAATGTAAATTTTATCTCAATATGTAATAGGTGAAAAATAAAAATAAAAGGGGGAATTAGCACTCTTAGGAAGAAGGTAAACAGTATACTTACAAAGAACTTTAAACAATTCAATGGTTTATTCAAACATAATAAAGGATACAGATTTAAAAGTTATATATTCACATGGAAATGTTTTTATTCCCATGCAAGCATGCTGCAATAGGAGTTTTCTAACAGGAAAACTGTCTCTTTGACAATATCAGTAAATCTCCACTGCCCATCCTTCACCTCTCTCTCATTCTTCCTTTCCATTTAAATGACACACCTCAAAGGAAACCTGAGGGAGCAGCAAGGAGCTCCTCTCCCAGGGAAACAGGTGACACCCCTAAGATAATTTTCAGCATATATAATGATCCTGTGTTAGAAAGTAAAAAAAACCTGGATGTTTCTAATGACTACCAAGGAAAGCAGTAAGTGCAGCATTTGAGGCATCCACATGATATAAATGAACCAATAAAGCACCATGACTTCTCCCCAAAATAGAGAAAACTGGGGTTGGTTGTGGGGACAGATCAGTGATGGTATAAATATCCTTGTCACTGTGGAGCTCATAATTTAGGAAAGGAAGATTCTACAGGAAATTAAAGAGAATACATGGCATGTCAGGAAATGTTAAGGGTGATGGAGAAGCCTAAGTTGGGAAGCTTTGGGATTGGTTTGTTGTTCTTATACTAGTTCCTCCATTTCAGTTATATTTTTGAGTTTTGCACTTTCTTCTTTTTTAATATAGGTATTTAAAGCTTTAAATTTAACTCTCCAACCTGCTTTCACTGTATCCCATAATTTGAATAAGTTATGTTCTTGTTTTCATTTCTCTCAATATATTTACTGCTTTCACTTGCAATTTTTTCTTTGACCCACTGATTATTTAGGAGCGTGTTGTTTAGCCTCCAAGCATTTGTGAATTTATTTCCTTCTTGTCTATTATTGATTTCCAGTTTCATTCCATTATAATCTGAAAAAGTGTTTTGTATAAGTTAAAATATTCACAAACAAAGAGTAACTAAGAGAGTTCATAAAATAGAATCCACCTTTGCAGGAAATATTAAAGGAAACTTTAGAGCCTGGAAGAAAAAGACAGGAGAGAGAGGCTTGGAGAGGAGTATAGATAAAAGAATAGCAGAAAGAATAATCAAAAGAGTAAAAAGACAGATGAAAATATGATATGAATAAGTTGTGTTCTTGTTTTCATTTGTCTCAATATATTTACTGCTTTCAGTTGTAATTTTTTCTTTGACCCACTGATTATTTAAGGAACATGCTGTTTAGCCTCCATGCATTTGTGAATTTACCTCTTTCCTTTCTATTATTGATTTCCAGTCTCATTCCATTATGATCTGAAAAACTGCTTTGTATAATTTCAATCTTTTTATATTTATTGAGAGCTGCATTGTGCCCTAACATGTATCCTATCCTGGAGAAAGGGCCATGGGCACTTGAGAGGAATGTATAACCCACTGACATTGTATGCAATGTTCTGTATGCCTGTTAGGTCTAACTCATTTATCATATTGTTCAAGTTCTCTGTTTCCTTGTTGATCTTCTATCTAATTGTACTATACAGTGATGTGAGTGGTGTGTTGAAGTCTCCAATGATTATTGTACAGATGCCTATTTCTTCCTTCAGTTTTGCCAGAGTTTGCATTATGTATTTTTGAGCACCATGGTTAGGTGCATAGACATTTATGCCTGGTATATCTTCCTGGTGGATTGTCCCTTTTATTAATATGTAATGGCCTTCTGTACCTCTTATAATATTTTTGCATTTAAAGTCTGTTCTGTCCAATATTAGTATAGCTACACCTGCTCTTTTTTGGTTACTATTTGGATTAGGCATCATTTTTCCAACCTTTCACTTTCATCAAGTTTGTATTTCTGGGTCTAAGTTAAGACTCTTATAAGCAGCCTAGGGAAGCCTCATTTTTTTAGTCCCTTATGTCTGCCTATATCTTTTGATAGGGGAGTTTAATCCACTCACATTCAACCATATTATTGTAAATGCATTATTTATTTCCACCATTTTAATCTTTCATTTCATATATCATGTAATTTCATTTTTTTTTTCTTTTCTCTTTTGGTTATTCATTCTGCTATTCTTTCATCTATACTCTCTTCCAAGCCTCTCTGTCCTGTGTTTTTTTTTTTCAGGATCTAAAACTTCCTTTAATATATCCTGCAAAAGTGGATTCTTTTTTATGAACTCTCTTAGTTTTTGTATGTTTGTGAATATTTTAAATTGAAGAAAAATTTTGCTGGATAAAGAATTCTCAGCTGGCTGTTTTTTTCTTTCAGTATCCTAATTGTGTCATACCACTGTCTTCTTGCCTCCATGATTTCTGTTGAGAAATTCACACTAAGTCTTACTGGGCATCCCTTCTTTGTGATGATTTGTTTCCCCATTGCTGCTTTCAGAATTTTCTCTTTATCTTTATATGTCTTAGAGTAGTTCTATTTGAATTTATCCTGATTGGGATACGGTGTGCTTAGTGGACATGTAAGTTCATGTCTTTCATAAGAGTTGGTAAATTTTCAGATGTTATTTCCTCAAATACTCTTTCTGCCCCTTTTCCCTTCTCTTTCTGGAACTACCATGACATGTATGTTGTTGCATTTCATGTTCTCATTCAACTCCCCTGCTCAATTTTTTCCCATTCTTTTCTCTCTCTGTTCTTTTTTCTCTTCAATTTCAGCTGTCCTGTTTTTGGTATCACTTATTCTTTCTTCTCTCATTTTGAGTCTGCTGCTATATGCCTCCAATGTGTTTTTGATCCCACCTATTGTCTCTTTCATTCCCATGGGCTCTATTACTTTTCTGTTCAGGTTTACAAATCCTTCCTTGTTCTCATTCAGTGGCTCCTTGATGCTGTTTATCTTTTCAGCCATATTGTCTTTCAAATCATTCATTTGATTTTGGAAATTTGTATGCATCTGATTAGGATGCTAGTTCATTCAGATACTCAATTTTTCTCTCTTTTGTAGGGATTTAGTGGTTGGAAGCTGTGTTTTACTTCTGTTCTTTGATTCTTGGTTCAATCGGATCATTAGTATTGTCTCTGTTAGTTACTCAAACTGCTCTCTCGACCCAGTAATGAGTTGCAGACCTGCTTCCTAAGGCCTTGGTAAGGGAGGCTGTAAAGGCCATGAAAAAGCTTCTCTTATTTACTTTTAATTTTCTCATGTGACTTCCTTGGTCTGCCAGCAGATGGCACATTTTGGCAGCATCACAAAGGGCAGCCCAGAACTTTCCAGGACACCCTGCCAGTTCCAGGCAGGAAAATTCAAACCCATGTCCATCTCTACTAGCACCGTGCAGTGCACCCTTGCTACCCTGGGATCCAGTTCATTCATGGTAATGTGCTTCTTGATTGTCTGATGCCACCTGGTGGACACTTTTATATCATTTCCCAGGATCTCCAGCCACAGTGGCCTGAGATAGGATCCTGCCCCTGGACCTGGGCACTTTCCAGGATGCCAGCAGTGAGGGCACAGTCATTTGGGCATCCCCCAGGCATCAGTGACAAAGTCATTCCTTGAGGAGTGAGACAGCAGAAACATGAGAGGGTGGTCATGACTCTTTCCAGGGTGTTCACTGTATCCCCAGGGTGGATGGCACATGCTGGTGTCCCTTGACCCACCAGCACCAACCTGGGTCATCAAGGGTGGGTGGGGTAGATCATTCCATGACCAGCCACATTCCCACCTGGGCCCCAGGTGTGGGACTTTCAGACCCCAAATCTTTCCTCATCCTACTTGAAGGTTGGAGACCAGTCAGGCTGGAGAGGATTTGGAGAGGGCACCCCCAGGCATGGCACAATTCTTATGGGGCTGGGTCTTCACGAGGTGCCTCAGGGAAATTTCAAAATCCCTCTGTGTGGCAGGTGACCAGGCCAGTTTGCCGTGGAGCCCCAGAGAGGGCATCTATGAGTCACCCAAGGGTCGCACCTGCTGCCCTCATCTGTGTGGTCTGAGGGGAGCAGGGATGAGGCTGGGCCAGAGTGGGGTGGGAGGGGCACCCTTGCTGCAATGTGATCCATATCCATCCCGCTGCCTTTGGCGATGGTGGGTGGGGACCACCTGGTGTCATATCTCTATCCTTTCCTTTTTCTGAGCTCTGGGTGACACCAATATGTGAGGCAGACATTTGCTGGCCACAAACACAGGATCCTCCTCATCACAGACCCCTTGGGGCAGTTTTGTGAGAAAGATTGCTCTAGTAATTGGAAGGCAGCTTAGGGTACCAGTTCCCCAGGTGCTGCCCCACCTCAGCCTGTAGTCAGAGATCTGAGCCTTATGGCACTTAGATGGATCTCCATGCCTTCCCAGCTGGGTACCTGAGACCCTGCTTGGACTTAGCACACCTCTTTGCACACTCCACCTCCTGCATCCAGTCCAGGAGTGCATCCTGGAGGTTCATGAAGGGCTTCGGCCCTACAAATCCCATTTAGCCCTCTTGGGGCTCACCCCATCCCCTCACTGGGAATGTGAACTGCCAATCAATGCCAAGACCTTGATTGGATGAAGGGGTGGAGGGGCTGAGTGCACTGCCATGCAGAGCTGAAATGGGCATCTTTGAATCATCATGCTGAGTGTTTGAGTGAGTCTGTGTGTGCCTGCCTGATTGTGTCTGAGTGTGCATTTGCACATACACATGTGACAATATTTTTACTGAGACCACTGCCACCCATTGAGTGCCATCTTACCTTTCTTCTTTCTCTTCTTACAACCTCTGACACCCCTCCCTGAGCAAGGGATTTTGCCATACTCTGTCACTCCAATGTGCAATGCCCCTGCTTTGGTTGTTGCCATTCATGGTGATTGTTTTCTGTTTCTCCTCTGTGTTTTGGCTTTGGATCACCACAACATTGGTAGGCAAGGTGGATTTAAGCTCCTAAGATTGAATTCAGGCTTTGGTCACTTTTGTTCTTGGATGAACTTCCTCTGCTCCTCAGATTCTTAGATCAAGATGTTGCCTGCAGGCACTGCTTGCATCACTTTGTCACCTGCATCCTCTGCCCTAATGGCTGTGTGTTCCACATCTAGTGACCCACTCTCACTGTCTCTTTGAAATTCCCTCTTTGGGTGTAAAAGAGGACATAGACTTACTGGCTCAGGACAGAAGATATGTCATGGGCCTAACCCTTAGCATTATCCATTTAATGCCACTGGCTTCACCCAGCTTTGACATAACGGAGGTAATGTCCAGTGTGACAAGTTGACCCAGCCTGGACCAGCAGGGCATTGAGACCATAGAGCAACATTGTGCCATTCAGCTGAGATGTATATGCTTGCATGTTGAGACACACCGGATATTCTATATCCTAGGCAATTTTGTGGCCTTTGGATTCTGAGAAGTGTTTTAGGACATGGATCAGGGCCTGTGGTGAGGTGTGCAAAGTCAACACCCTGGACACTGAACCATTCCTTTCACAAGTGCTGTAAAGATAGGAATATTCACCGTCCAGCTCTTCAGACTTCACCAAATGTTCCAGAGCTTGGTTCACAGTCTGATCCACCTGGATGTCCAAGAGAATATCTATGTAGTGGTTAAAGGTTTCAAATCTCCATGGTGGTGGAGACACTTCATCTGAGATCTCCAGCACCCTCCAAAGATTAGTATACAGTTTTTCTTTCATCATTCAGGGATCTATGACTCTCTCTTTCCAACATTGATCAGTGAAAGGAGATCAATCCAGGTACTTTTTCATTATTTCCTTTTTGTTAAAATTCCTGCATTTCTATGCTATCCAGAAAGTTGACATTTTCCTCTCTCTAAATACAGATGTAGCCATGTGCATGTAGAGATAAATAGGTGTTTCTTTGAGCACCTCATTTTTTCATTTGTTAAAGGGGAATTTGACTCTATTAGAACTCTTAAAATTCGTGTTTACAAATATTCAACACTGTGGAAAATCCACATGCTATGTCTGCTTTGGATTCTGTTTAGTTTGTTTTGCTATTTGTTTTAGGAAATGACTTTTCATGTGCTTTATTTAACTAAAATATTTAACCCATTGGACCCTTTAAGATGCAGAAGGCACTGAGTTATCATGATTGATTTTCCCTCAGCGATCACTGGATACAGCTGCATCATCTCTTAAATAAACAATCCTCTTCTCTATGAAGTTAAACGCTGAATTTCTTTATAAAATCTAGTCTTACATACACTTGGATACAGCTCCTGGCAGGTGTTGCAGTATCCAGAATTGTCAACGGCTAACAAGTTTTCATCGGATGATAACTTTATCTCCACAATCTGTGTGGTCAACTAGGATTTCCTGCTTTCCATTCTGGGATTTTATCATCCCCAGCATTTCATGTTTTCTGTGATATTGAGGCAGGTTAGCACAAGGAAAAGAGAGAAGAGAAGTCACAGTTGAGACCAGAGTCACAGCTGGGACCCAGCACAGAACATTTGGCAGAACACATGTCCACAAGACCCCACCCAGAAACTTCCTGAGGTAAAAGCTGCTACTAAATAACAAAGCCAGAAAGACTCCATGATACCCTGACCATGAGGTACCATTTGGAAGTCTTTCCAGAGTCTAGGGGAAGCCCCAGATAACTCAAAACAGGCCTCCCGTTGGTTCCCCAAGAGCTAACATGTGGGCATTTTAAGGCAACCAATCAGAACAGCAAACAACTTGGGCCCCTCCGCAACATTAGGAAAGGGGAGGAGGAAAGGTTTAAAGGCTTAACCTGGGACCCCATACATGTGACTCACCCTGTGCCATGCCCACAATCCATGTCTTGGACTGTGTATTTTTCTTGTTTCTTAATAAACTGTTTACTCCCTTGTCTACCACACGGAATGTGCTTAAATTCTCCTATGCAACATAGCCAAGACCTAGAGGCCCAGAACCCAGAATGCTCTGTTGACAATATATTTCAAATGTGAATATTTTCAAATCTTCAGCTTCTCTTATGTCTTTTTATTTTTTTTACATGTAACTTACCCATTTAAATTGTTTAAATTCTGAAATCCTTTTCCTTTTGGCAACTTGAGCCTTGGCATGTTATTCTTCCAATACCTTGATTGAATGTTGACCCATTACTGTAAAGAATTCTTTTCCCTAACAAATATATTTTGACATGTCTCTCTAGGGAAATCTGTCCCTAGATGACAGAAAAGTTAAATTGGGGTGACATTGCAAATTTTCCAACTTAAATGTTTCTGAGTTTCCTGTGGATTTTCTCTTTACTACAGAATTCATTGAGTAATTCACTGGATTCTCAGGTAATTCCTAAAGAACTGCTTGTTTTATGTGACCAAGGTGGAAAAGCAAAAAAACAAAAAAATGAAGCCCCCAAAACTGTTTTACCATGTTCGTCATTTTCACACATAAAAAGGTGTCCTTTCTCAACCCACAGATTTGCCATGTATGCTTTCCTTCTCAAATTAAGATGGGCTTTCTTTGGATGGTGTAACAAGATCCCTATTTCAGGAAAGATGAGAGATGGCTGTTTAATGATAAAGACCATGTTATAAGCTCAGAACATATGCAGCCAAAAACACAGAGATGCATAGTTTCAGGAAGTTTTTCCATGTCTTTATAAAGATGCCCTTCATGACACATGGGATCCCTTGCCTCCACTCTCTACTTACCTATGTCTTCTATAACTCCAAGAATGTTTTACTCCAAATAACTCTCACATGGGCCACAAAAACACACACTCCCCTCATCTCAGAATGGATAGTAAACACAACTCCTTTCACCCACCCCCAATACTAAAACACAAGTCTCACAAAAACTTGGAGATGCACATAGACACATCACCCTCCTAAATGCACACACTCACTTCACCACTGCGTGCATGCCCATAAACTGCAAAACCTCAATAAATGTGTTCCTTCTCCAAAGGCTTAAAGGGTGTTCCAGCCCAAGGATCCAGAACAGTCCTGAGAGTCAGGGTGTGCCTGTGTTGACAGCAGAGCTTGTCAGCTACAGAGAGACCATGCTGGCCTGATACATTAACTGCAGGTGTATGAGAGAGTATGAGTTTAGGAATGACTTGGAACTATGTGGCTCTCCATCAAAGTTGAGAAAAACAACCACCATTTTTGGGAGCAAATTTCACAGATCTTTCCTCCTGGGAGCTAATATACCCAAAGGGCTTCAAATGCAATCAGGCCACTTCCCACATGAATTTCCACCACCTATAAAATACTGATATATATAATATCAAATGAGGAACTACAATATGCTGAAATCAGTAATATTTAGGTGCAATTAGAAACAAAATTTCTATGCAACTCATAAGGGTGGAAATAATATTTTGATCCAATTGCAAAGAGTGATTCTTACGCTGTCATGAAATATCTTTACAATATGCAAACCAGCATGTTTATTACAAGGCCAATCATCTTGCATCCAACCTCTTGTAGAAAAGGATGTTTAAAGAATGTTAGAGGAATTTAAGATACCAGCAAGACATAGGTATCTATTTTTTCATTGAAAAAGAACCAAGAAAGAGAAATAAAGAATTGGAAATGTTGAATCAATATATAGAATGTATCTATTATAATGGGAAAGTGATATATTACCAAAAAATAGACATTATCCACTTCCTAATTCCAATTTTGAGTAGCCCTATGCAAATTTAAACTGTCTTCAGATTTTTACTTCTTAAGAGAAAATTTACTTTAATAAACACATCTGATTTACAAAAGGCAGCCACTGACATAGCTCTTACATGCCCTGAAAATGTAAGTTCTATAGATATTGCATCTGAAATAGTCCTAAACAGCATGCCATACTTGATATTTAAAAAGTCATCATCATATTTGCTCTTCTCAAAGTTATTCATGAATTTTGCTTGGTTCAATCTTGTAACCAAAAATGTGAAGTCACATTGATCTATTTATTTATTTATTTATTTATTTATTTATTTATTTTATTGTTCATAAAAATCAAGATTTTTCACAGTACACACCAATATTTGTAAAATGATATATAAATACATATGCATATATGTGCATTTTCTTACATAAATATTATT
>JAQZBX010024467.1:0-23407 GCA_029593785.1 Cabassous unicinctus
CTTGCAGCTGTGTCCCAAGTTATCAGAACCTTGAAGTTGTGCAGACACTAGCTAACCGCCAAGATCCGCTTCTGTACACCCTGCTTGCTTGCAAACTGCGTCGGCGAACCCCCTATAAAAGGGAGCCATTTTAGAACCTCGGGGCTGCAGTTCCCTCCTGCGTGAGGTGTGCTGCAGACGCCCGCGGGCTTAGCTCAATAAATCTTATAAGTAACTAAAGTCTTAAAGTCTGAGTATGGTCGATCTCCTGGGTTAGAACACTGCATCACCCCGTCACACGCCCCTCGGTGTGCAAGGGCAGGGGCGGGGGCAAGGGGCCAGTCACGGGCTTAGTTGGCTCACTGGTCTCCTTTTAAAGTTACAGTACAGGTGCAAGCCTATAGCAGGATTTAAGAGGTGTGTGGCATAATTTTAACTAAATCCATCCCTAAAGAACAATTTTTAGTTATAAAAGATTCCAGACAAGCAACCACTGAAGATAAGACTAGAAAATGTAAGACCCCTGGACTGCTATTCCCCTGGACGCATGGGAACAGACTACAGCACTGCTTCCGTGCCGGAGCTGGGCAGCGTCTTGATTGGTTATTAAAGATGCTACAGCCTGGGAAAGAAAGTTGGAGCACGTCGCTCCACATTTAATGAGGACGCTGCATCAGCTCCAAGGCGATGTGGAACAAAAGAGCAATCTATTCTTTATCAGCTCTGATACGGAATCAGCCAGAAATCACTATCACTAATGGAAACAGGGACTCACATCCAGGAGCGTTAGCGAGGATGTGACCCTAAGTGCCTATTAGACCTTGAGGTGGAGCCTTAGGATTGCATGAACCATGACAATTAGCACACAGAGCATGTGCCGTCATCAAAAACCAGCTATCAGAGCATGAAGACACAAAAAGGCTTAATGTTTACACTTCTCCGGTTTTTTTGTGTAATCATCATTCTGAAATTAACTTCCACTAAAAGGGTGCATGACCTTGGCAAGTCAATCCATCTTCTTGGTCCTTGGTTTGCTTATTTTTATACTGAGAATAATTATGACACCAACCTACAGACAGTAGTGAAGATAAAATGAAGTCATGAAACTATTCTGAAATATATATATCTAAAACACTACAGAAATATTACTTGCACACATACATAAAATGATATGATATTTGTGATATTTTTTAAATAATTTTGGATAATTTACACTCTGTTATAGAAATGCTTATATATTATTACCTAATATGCCATCTACAAACTAGGAAACAGTACACAATAAACATTCCTGTAGTCATTGTCACTATCTTCTAAGTTACAAATATGTAAGAGGTAGTAAACGTTATAGATTCTTCAAATATCTTGGTTCTCCAGTACTTTGCTATTTTTAAAATTATTCTTTAAATACTACTGTGCAGCTCTCATTATTACATTAAGAAGCATTACCCTGAGAACTTGAGTAGGTTAATGGATAAAGATTAATGGACGTAAAAGTTTCCTCCCAGTAACAGGAGTGCTCAATATCCACACAGCACAGAGCTCTGAGGAAGGACAAGTCGTCTTTTCCACTGACGAAGTGCTTTTGTCACTGTCTCAGTTTCCCAGCTGCCTTCACAATACCACACAATGGGTTGGCTTAAACAATGGGAATTTGTGACTCAGTTTTGAGGCTAAGAGAACTCCAGAAAGGTGATGCTTTTTCCCCAAAGTCTGACATTGTGGTGCTGGCTACTGGCGGTCGTTGGGGGTCCTCAGCTTGTGTCCCTTCTTGTGTCACATCATGATGTCCTCTCCTTTCTCTCCTGGTCCTTGACGTCTGGCTTCCGGTTCCTCCCCGTGGCTTTCTGTGTGTCTGAATTTCTCCTGCTTATAAAGGACCTCAGTAATCCACCTTAGAGCCACTCTCATTGGCCACACCTTACCTAACTAACAAAGCTTCTTCAAGAAACCCTGTTTACAGTGGCCTCGCACCCACGGGAGTGCTGATCAAGATTAACATCACGTCTAAACTGGGGTTCATAATTCAACCTATCAGACAGTATCTATTAAAGGAATTGAGAGATCTGAAATATCTTGAGTCTGAAAAAGAGGCCATATGAAATGAAACTCCTGCATTTTACACTGATTTCACTTCAAGTAATTTTTAATGATGTCCTTTTGTGATAAGAAGCCAACTTTTGTTCGAACTTGTGCATTTTTAGACAATTCTGTTCATTTAGTATATTTTTAAATGCATGTGTATCAGAGTTTTGTATCTTGTTTTTAGTTAATAGGCTGGAAAATCTCTGGCTCTAATTTAGCATATTTCATTTACATTTAAGAAAAGTCTTTTGATGGCTTGTAGCAGAATCAAATTCATAAATTGCATTAGCGTAATTCAAATAGAGAATTGTGATTTCTGAAGGCAATATTCTATGACGCTAAAATTAGTTTGCATTATTTTTGGGTAAGAAAAAAATGTTGTGAAACATCCTTACATCATAAATAATGCATATTTCAATCAGTTCTCTACACACACAAGGCCGTGCAGATAAAAGTCAGAATTTTGATGCCAAAAAGGGCCCCTCAGGATCTAGAGGAAAATAAATCTTTAATTAAAGAATTGTTAGGGTTAATAACTTCTCTATGGACCAATAACTGCAGAATGAAGAAAATCACACAAAACTGGAATCAGACCTAACAGAGCAGCCAGGGAGCATGCGCAGTGCCGCCACCCAGGGCTGCGTGTTGCTCACTCTGCGCAAGACTGAAGAGCATTAGATGTCACGTGAGTGTTACTTACTTCCATGAATTAACTGAAAATAAATTGAAATCTCCAACAGTCAAACTGCTACACTAAAGTAAAATGCCGCTCTGTGTCTGAGGGTTAAGTTACAATTCCTTATACTTGCCCGAATTGCCCAGCGTTTATCTGCTCTGGCTGCTCTGCAGCCTTATTTTAGATTTTGTTAAAGCACTGCCCAGCCTCCCTCCAGCGCGCAAACTGCGACAGGACGCCTGCCGGCGGCCCCTGCTGCGTCCCTTCCTCCCGCCACAGGCTGGGCCCAGCTCCGGGAAGCGGGAGCCGCGCTCTCGCCTGTCCCGCCCCGCTCATGGTCCTCCTCCTGGGCTGCAGGCCCCGGCGGCGCCCCCTCGGCGCCCCCGCTGCAGAGCGCGCCGAGCACCCGAGGGCCTCTGCTGGGCGTCGTTTGAAGCAGGTGGTGGCATTGCCGCGCTCAGCCTCTGGTGGTAAACTCTCTGCGTGGTGCTCTGCCCAGGCCTCACTCTCACACGTCACCATCGCGCATCCAAACCAGCTGCGCACGTTTCAAGTCTAAAAGTCACAACTCTACCCTGTTTCCCAAGTCCCCTGGCACTACTTCCTTCTTCTCCCCGTGTTTATTGTCCACTCCATCAGGCACTGGGACGCCACACCTACAACTTTTACCCACCTGTCCTCCCCAGGATTTGAATCGGCGCACCAGCATCCCTGGGCATCACCCCAATCCTTAAATTAGTAATGTCTTCACAAGAGGGCCTTTCATGTCTCCCTAAGGCATTTCCAAAAGCAGAGGAAGACAATTCCTCCAACTCCCTTCCTGAGGGACTCGACCCGCCTAATTGTTTTTGATATGGTGGTTGTTTTACCTTCAGGTGTTTAAATGTGTGGGATAAACAAGTACAGGTGTTCTGGTGTTATTATCGTGCTTTTTTTACTAACAGTCCCAAACATGCATTTTTCCAAAATCCCAGAAGCAGTTGCAAGGAAATCAACTGAATCCAAGCTCCCTGAGCCTCAGCTCCCTAATGTCACCCTGCAGGACATGTTCTCTTTGTGCCCTAAAAGGCACACACACCCTTTCTCCTAAATAATAGACAAAAGCAAAGAGCTTGGTGCCAGGGTTCAGTAGTCCAAGGTCACACTTGTGGTTCTTTCTCTAACATCTTGTTTGGTGACTTTATTCAAGTAATTCCTGGGCCTCCATATATCCTCCCATGAAATAAGCAAGTCCACCTGGAAAATGCAAGTGACCTACAGTCTCGGGATTGTTTCTTGCATTAGTAACCAATGTCTTGGGCCAGGCCAGGGCATTAGCAGTGCGGCTGGTCCGGGCAAGCAGGGCATCTAGCACGGAGCAGAGGAAAACCCATCGGTTCATTTGAGAGGAACGGAAAGTACCCTAACTGACCACTGGAAGTAGCACCTTGAACAAACTCAGAGTGAAATTCAGTCATTCAATTCTCATCACAGTTCACTCTGGAGCTCTCTTGGAAGGATGTACTGCATCCTTGTTTATACACTCCCCCATTGTTTATATGCCGCTACATTCATTCGGGTTTGCAAATCCAGCCCCTTTATTGAGTGTGGTAGAGTCAACGTGACCACAATTCTTGGCTATTTTTCCCAGTAGGAAGTGGTCTGGGCCTCCCCTCCCAGAATCTGTTTGACATTGCAAGGTTGGGTCACGATAAGCCTTGCTGCCCCTTCCCAGGCTCCTGGGAACACCCTCTCTGGGGGCCCTGATCCAACTCCCCTCTAGCTACCCTGAGGAGAAGCCCATGGAGGCACTGCATAGACAGCCCCCGGGCAGCCCACCCATCCAGTCCACCCACCAAGGTGCCAGGCGTGTGGGTGGAGCCACCAGGGAGCCTGCATGCCGACCCATCAACCAGTGGAGAACCACGAAATGGCATCTGCAGATACCATGTGGGCCAGAGGCCTCACCCAGCTGCGTCCTCCCTCCATGTTATAGTGGTTTTATGCCATTAGGCTGGGAGGAAGTTGCTATGCAGCCACAGACAGAGGGGCCAGTATTAACATGACCTGCTTTCATTTTCCTCCCACCACTGCCTGCAACCCGATTCTGGGAACGCCTCCCCGCCGCCCCCACCCACCCCCCACCCCCGCCACCACCGCCCCATGGCATCTCTGGCTGATGCCAGCGCTCCTTTGTCATTTTCACTTATTAAATACTTGGTCCAGCCCAGGTGGGGACGTGGGCCTATCTCTTCCTATAGCCCTGCCTCTCTGGTTCCAGCTCCTCACTGTGTTGGGGAGAAGGGGAAGGAGAGGTGAGAGGAGAGCTGCCTGCAGTAAAGGGCAGCCGCGGCTGGCAGGGTGGGACTCAGCTCATGACTCCACCTACAACTTATGGTTTCAGATCACAGGGCAGATGCCCTACAGATCATTGTTTCTCAAGCTGCACATTAGATCACCTTGGAGCTTTTAGAGACTCCTGATATCAGGAATCCCATTCCTGCCTAATTAAATCAGAATCCCAGGGCTGTCTCTAAAATGTTTCTCAAGCAGTTTTGCTGCAGAGCGGGGTTGGGAATCACTGTTGTGTACTTAGCACGTGGTGCCCTGAGCAGTGCTTGCTCTGCCCGGTCTGCTCCTCTGCCCTGGGAAACCTCAGCCAGGGGCCACCCACGGCCTCCCCAGCTCTCCATCCGCCTTTAGAGGGAGCAATGGAAGCAAAGGAGCTCCTCCTACAGGCCTCCAAAAGCTCTGGGGGACTTGGAGGGCAAGTTCCCACCTTTGGCCCAGCACAGCAGTCCATGCTTTCTTCTAATGGTACTCTTTTAGGCTACAGCAGTATCCCTGACCTGTTAGAAGTCTCTAAACCAGAAGCAGGTACCAGTCTCTGGGGACATAGATGTACCCTTAGTCCAGGAGACATGTGGCAGACTCCATGTGTCTTTCTAACCATGTGTGAAAGCAGCCCTGCTGATACCGAGCTCCGCAGACTACTCATGGGGGCAGGAGATATCGGTCCCCTATGTCTGCAGGCAATCCCATTCTCTAGGAGAATCTTTACGTTTTTCCAAGGGAAGTTGTCTTTCTACTGCCTCCTAAAGGGAGGAGAAAGAAATGCATGCCTAAGGAGTCACCTTTCATTCTGGTCTCTGCTTCCACCTCTGCTCACACGGAGTTGGGGGTGGAGAAGACAGCATTGGGGGATGGGCTAGTGCCTCCGGCTGTCTCGGAATGAGTTAAGGAGTAGCCAGCCCCTTCGCTGTGAGTTCTCTTAAGGATATGGGGATACTTAATGCCCTTTAGTTGTCAAGTTGTGGTTCTAAAGGTCAATTCTAGGGAAAGAAGAAAGCCAGCATCCTTTTAAACATAAAGAGATCTTCTATAAAATTGCTGCTCCCCACAATAATGCTACTTTTAACAACTAGTTCATGTAGAACATTGCCTAAGACCTCACCTTCCTTTTATTTTTTTACATTATTGTAATAGAAAAGGAAGACAATTTAGGTGGTATTTATTTCACCAACATTCTTATCTCACAGGTATTGAAAATGACACTCAGGAAGGAGAAGTGATTTGCCTTGAATATTTAGTGGCATAAATGAAACTGACACACAAATAAACGTTGGTACTCATTCCATTACACAGTATAAGGTGGTCTGGTACCATGTGTATCAGGAACATTATCTTGTAAGTAGAGGAAATGACATTTTATTATCTTCTAAATAACTTATTGAGCTCTGGTGGGCATGTCTTCCAAGCTGTCTTAGGAAATTGTTATTTCTCATTTAGGAAAAGAAAGTATGACATTATTATAGTAACAAGCACAAACAATGTAATTTACATGGCATTCTTTGCTGTATTTGTGTTTTGATGTCGGGAAAAGAAGAAACAAAACTTCCCCTATGAGCACATTGTGTGTGTGTGTGTGTGTGTGTGTGTGTGTGTGTGTTTACATCTGTTTGGTATTCTTCTTATATATGTCCATGAAAAAAATCATTGTAATAACTTCTGATAGTCAAGTAAAACAAAACTTTTTTTTATTTTTCATTTCACTTAACCTTATATACTTTGTTTTGATAGTCTTTTTTGACAGTTAACATGTAAAAAAAAAAAAAAAAAACTCATTGTAAACAAGAAAAAAAGTTTTGATGGTTACTCCTGTAATAAAATCTCATTTTAAGCAAGAAAAATAATCTATCCCTTTCTTCTTTCTTTCTTCCTTTCTTTCATGGCATATATCAATCTGTTTCACCACAATCTGTTGCAAAACACTTGACTAGATTAGCATAAATGTAAATCCAATACTATTACTTCTTTTCCAGTAGAAATACAGCAGCCGGATTGATTGCTCTTGTTTATATCACGCTGTGCTAAATCTGGTATTTAGCACTCCAAGCAGGAGCGCAGGAAAGAGCAAAGGTTGCTCCCTCTCCATGAAAGCCTCCCTTTTAAATAGCCCACAGGGTGTTACGTGTGGCCAGATGGTCCTCCCTCCTCCCACTGCGGAAGGAAGTCTGCATTAGTAGGCAGGTGACAGCACTGAATATGTTTTAAACCTTTAGATTTAAGACGAAAGGGATGTCATCAGAAATATGGTGTGCAAGACAAATGTGACGTGAGTTTTGAAAAATGAACACCCGAGGAGCACTCATGCATATAGAATTATGTAAATATAAGAAGAACTTATATTTATATAGTCATTGCAATAGCTGTTTTTTTTTTTTGTTTGTTTGTTTTTAAACATTCCAATGGCTGGAGACAGAATCCTCTCTAGTTGACAAAAGCTGATTTGGGGGCAATTGTCCTTAGGGGACAGAGTCACCTTCCTCTAAGGAGAACTGCAGCTGCAACCTGTAGAGCTGATGCTCAATTATGTCCCCCAGGGGAAATGGGGGTGGGTGGAGAGCATCATCCTTAGACTTTATAGAAATCAATATTTTATAGGAAGTATAATGTTTTCTAAATTATAATCATGTCCTGAAACATCATTCATTCAGTCACCAAATAACCGCTGAGCATTTTCCCTTCCTCCGACACCGTCCTGGTAAGCAGTACGCAAAGATGACTGGGAGGGGACCGCCTGCCCACACGGAGCGGAGAACTTAGCTGTGGAATGGAGGCAGAGTGGAAAACACCACTGCCATGGTGGGCTCTGTGGACGTCAGAGCACACAGCCTCTTTGTATACATCGGAGAGTTAGGCATTTGTGGTGTAAAGATATACAACCTTCCCAAGAATTTCATCAGGCCACGGCAGGGGAGGAAAGTCAGGGGGCCACTTGAGAGGCGGGTAGACCCAAGAGGATGTGCCGGGAATGCAGTGGCTTCAGTGTAGGTAGAGGCAGAGGAGAAGAAGGAAATCCAAAGAGAGAAGCTGCAAACCAAAGAGGTAGCATCCCAGAGAAGAAAGGAGGGCATGAGATCAAAAGGAAGTTCTAAAGATAGCAAGATTCATGCAGATGTAAATAAGCTTGAGGACAGGGAGGAGGCAGCTGAGGGGATTGTGCCACATGATTCCCCATTTCTCCTGGGAAGAAGGGTGCTAACAACACTTCTGCAGGGAAGCGGATACTGATAGGGAGTAGGAGACAGACTCATAGAAGGAATAAATTCCTGGTGGCTGGGGAATGAGAAACATGGCTCCCGTGGATATAATGTTGCTGGGTAGCATTGAGAGCTGGTCTCAAAGTAGAAGACAAAATGTAAATTATAAAGTCGGCTGCTTATGTGAAGATAAATCAGTGATGCCCACTGTGCTCAATCGAAAAGACGTCTTCCAACTCCTTTCTTCCTGGTCTAGCCAGAGCATCCAGCACTGTCTCAAGTAATCACTGTCCATCACTCCCACCTTGAAACGTTTTTGTTTCCCATGAAACCAGACTCCAACTTTATTGCTGCTTCCTTGCAGTCTCTTTTGGTGACTCACACTCCACTACGCAATCTCTAAAATGTTAACGTCCTTAGCATTCCGTCCTGGGAGTTTTAGAAATCTATGAGCTCTTGCCCCATGAAATCTCATCACCCCAACAGCTACATACTCTGTCCAAATGCTGATTCTCCCAAATGAGTATCCCCTTGCGAGTTCTGGTCCCATTTATCCAGCGACCTTTGTGAATTTACCCATCTGCCTTTGTGAATGTCTCACAAGCATTTCAAATAAATCATGTGCTCTTGACACTTTTTTCTCAAACCCTGATTCTCAGCCAGTCATTTGCATCTCAGTAAATTTTAATTTCATCAACTCAGTTTCTCAGGCCAAGAAACCTGAGACTTAAAGTATGTCGACATGAGGATACACACGAGGGCAAGAACTGATTCCCTCATGGCTTACCAGTTCTTAGCTGTCTTCCAGGACTCCAGGGGAGCCTGCTGAAGAATCAGCCACAAATGAGAGTTAGATTTAAAAATAAATGTTGCATCATTTCTCCTTCCTGATGGGAAGCTAGAAAACGTTACGTTTTTATGGTTCACTGGAGAGATCGCTTAACCGCCATTAGCTGGTGTGTTGTGATGGTAGTGGCAGAGAACACGGGTGTGTGGCTGAGGGTCTGTGGCCAAGGAGAGGTCCTGAGAGTTCCCTGAGCCAGGGCTAAACACATTTTCAGTATCACTTCTTGGAATGAAGCTCTAAACTTATCTGCCTTCTGATCTGACCGGTTCTTACCAATGAAATTCCAAAGATTTCCACTGGTCTGAAGACAGGAGGAAGGGGAAAAACAAGTGAGAGTAAGGCCACTTAGGGGTTTAACTATGTTTAATTTCCGTTTCATCTTGAAAACCATTGAAAAGTAAGTTTGGATAAAGTGTGAATGGAGGGAGTTGACAGCATTTGGCCTAAAGTTTTTGAGATAAAATGTGGAATGTCTCACTTTATCCTTTCTTTCCATCTCCACAGACTATGAAATGATTTCATTCCTTATTGGCTCACCTATGGGACAGGTGTCACTCAGTGACAGCATGAAGTATGTGCTGTTACACTCCAATTCTGTCATATTAGCATTTAGCTATTACGAATGCAGTCGTATCTATTTTTTCCCTCCCATTTAAAGGAAGTCAGAGAATCAGGTAAGGGCTGACATTTCAGGCAGCTGTGTTACTCAAAGTAAAGTCTGGCTCTCTGGGAGTCAAACTGTCAGACTGGGTTGGGTAGAGCTCTTTATGAAACTGTGAGGAGGGAAAAACCAAGGTGGAATTTGGCAACAACACAAGCGTTTTCTTCTCAGACTTGGAAGTTTAAGAGCAGGAGGCTCCTGTCATTTTAAATAAATAAGAAATATCTCCAAGTTTTTTGAAAAAGCAGAGAAAAATCTAGATTTTGAATTTTGGAATCAAACTTATCTCCACATTTTTAATAAGCTTTCAAACTCTCTCGCACCCCACAGTTTTACGCCCACTGACATGTCATCGCCCACATTTCTCTGCATTTCTACCTTTAAGAGCATATTTAAGAAGCCAAATCTTACCAAAGTAGCAACTGAAGGCTTTATTATTTAATTCCATGCTGGTTGCAAATAAAATAATATTTTATTTTTATGACCAATAATTAGTTTGAAATACAAGTTTCGTTAAAGCAGTAACTTAGAATTTGCATATGGGTCGGAGATGATTTCGGCATGGCCCTGTCTGAGTTTGTGGTGGAGGAGGAGAGGGAAAGAGAGAGAGAGACAGAGAAAGGGATCAGATGGACCTTCACAACTGACCCCAAAACTATGCTTAGGGGATAGTTCTTGACGTAGGTAGTGCAGGCACAGAGTAGATTCTTTCCCAGAACACATTTTTTAATTGTTTCTAATATTTTGTTTTATGTTTTCTAGAAATATATTAATTCTCATTATTTCAGGAAAATGCTTTTCTCATTCAAGTGGTTTTAAACACTTGGTCACTTATTCATTCATTTAGTCAAATATTTGAGTTCTTACCATGCTACAGACACTTATAAATTCTATGGGTGAAAAGATGGGTGAGGATTCTGGTCCCCTACTGTCAGCCAGAGCAGAGGAAGAGCTGGGCGTCACACAGTTACCCAAGGGGCAAAGCTGACAGCCCCAGAGCTGAGGAAGGAGCCAGAGAAAAAGGACCTTGAGCTGGTTCTTAAACATGGGCAGACGCTTTTCAGAGAAACAAGAACTGTGTCCTTTTGCTCTCAACATACGGAAAAGTATTGAGTGGAGAAAAGCAAAGCAAGCTCGCTGCCCTAGAAACCCATGATCCCAGCCTAATAAGCGACCGCAACAAAGGGGCGGAAGGACCGTTCTCTCACGCTAAAGAGCAGGGCGTAGTCCCCCAAAGATGAGGTCGTCTCTACAGGCTTTAAGAAGGAAACGTCTTGATCAGATTTGTTGTTTAGAAAATAAATTCAAGAGCAACGTAAAGATGAGGCCGTGAAACCAGGGGCTGGCCAAAGCTCGTTGGTGGGGACCTCCTCCGTTCCTGTAACCTTCTCTTCTGACCTTGTTTTGCAGCAGCCAAGCTTAACTGCAGGTCATATAACCTGAGCATGCACAGAAACACTGACTATTGTCCTTGAGATGACCTTTGAGACACCAGGAACAATGGTCACCTCCTTCGGAACCAAGATTACAAGGACAGAGAAACACTGGATGCAAATCAAATGTGAGAGGTCCTTCATAAAGGAAGATCTGGCCACTCCACTCTACTACAAATGGACAACTTTACAATTAACCGTTTGGACTATGCCAAGCCAAACCTCCCCACTTCTGTCCCCACCTCTCACCTCCCATTCCCACAAAATCTCAGATTGGGAAGATTGATTTGAGCCCTGCCTCCTATCTCCTTGCCAGGTGACCTCACAATAAAACTCTTTCTAGTCTCAAAATCCCAATGACATAGTATTGGCCTCTGTGTGTGTCAGGGCAGCAAGTCCTTGCTCTGTAACAACTGGAGTAGAAAAAAAGATAAGCTTCAAAATAAATAATACTGGTGGTGAGAGAAAGAGACAGACTTCTGATTCAAAATGGAAATACTCCATCCTCCCCAAACCTTATGAAATGACAAATATTAAAAATAAAAACTTAAATAAATATACAGCAGCAGTGGAACACTTGCAGTGATTAAAGAAGATATAAAGTGGTTCGTACATGGTTAAGTGCCTGAACCACTTAACCAAAAGGGAGATCCACTTCTCCCTTTTCTCTGATAATATGTCCCTGATTTGTGTGTGGAGCTGTGTGACTACCCACAGGCAAGCTACTTGCTTTCTCATTCTCTTTCACAGCTGAGGGTGACCTTTGTAATGTAAGCAAATATAGGCTTGAAATTGCTTCTGGGAAAAGTCTTGCTTTCCTCATAAAGGAAAAACTTGGATGGTTGGTCCACACTTCCCACCTGGAATGTGGATATGATGTTGGAAATGCAGCAGCCATCTTTCAAGAATAAGAAAAGGCCGACACAATCACAAAGTTGCCAGATCCAACGTCATTCAGCCATTATTCAACCACTACCAGGAAGACATGCACTTTTGAGAAAAGAAAATCTGTAATTTTAAAAACCCTTTAAGGTGGATTTTCTTTTATTTGAAGACAAAATCAGCCTTAACTGTTATGTAAAGTGAATGGAAACAGAATGAATACTCAAAAGACATGAGAAATGTAGCCCCATAGATAAACTAGAGAGGAATTCCTTAAAAGGACTAACTATAATTATAATGAGAAACAAAGAACGTTCATACTCACAGTTTTAGCTATCAGCCAAATTCTCTTTCTAGCAGGTAGACATAAAATTAACTTTTGTGCTTAAAGCAAAAACAAGAGAAGCTGCTGGTTGCTAACCAGGAAACAAAAGAAGAAATCCAACCTGAGGAAAGTTTTAATAAAGTTAGAGACAAGAAGAGGCTGGGGAGAAAGGAAGAAAACTCTATATGGGTAACCACACGGTTTTGAAATGTATACACAAAATGTGAGAAATAATTATATTCACAGTTACGGGGCCAGATTTTAACAAACACTTCTCAAAAGTCAACATAGCAACTAGAAAAAAATTTAAACTATAAAGGGCTTATGTAACCTACTTAACTGGGTTTTAATAAATATATCCACAAAGCTGTACTCACTAAACTGAAAATATTCATATTTTTCAAGTAGTGATAAAATGTGTAAGCAAATTAAGCATTAGACCATGAAAAAATATGAAATTCCAAACTGTAGAACTCAAGCAGATCATATTCACAGTTTATATTCTGTGATCGTGTGAGAAGTAGACAGAGTGGAGGCTTGAAACACCTTTTGAAATAATTCTTGGATTTAAAAAAATGCAAATGAGAATCACAGTCTATTTAGGAATAAATAACAAAGATGACAGAATTTATGGCCAAAAACTAGTCTTTGAAACAACCAACAAAATAAGCATTCATTAATTCTGATTAGAGAAATTGAGGGAAGGTATGAATAAACATTATAATAATGGAAAAAGATCAAAACCAAAGATGCAAAGAAGCTTTTTTCTAAAAAAAGCTTTTATCAAAATATTTAAAAAGCAAATGAATGATATTCTAGAAGACTATATATTACAACAATTACTTCAAGAAAAGTTGGAAAACGTGATTAGGAGAATTCTCATAAAATAAACTGAAAATGTAATTATCAATTTTTTTAAATTTCCATTTAAGAATTGACAAATTCAAAAATTTCTTTCTAGCAAGTTTTACCAAACTTTCATGAAAAAAATAATTGCTATATCATCTGTGATGGTTAGGCTGATGTGTCAGCTCCACCAGGTAATTGTGTCCAGGTGTTTGGTCCAGCAAGCACTGGGCTAATTGTAATACAAGAGCATTTATGGACTTCAGTCACCAGTGAGTTTACTGCATGGATGGCTGATTACATCTGCATCAGTCAGGGAGATTACATCATCAAAGGGTGATGCTTTTATCCAATCAGTTGAATGACTTAAAAGGGGAAGTGATTTCAACATTCAGAGAGAATTCCCCAGCTCGTCGTTGGACAGGCACCTTCTCCCAGAAACTCATCAACGACCTTTCATCGGACTTTCTTTGGAGCCCCTGGTTTGCAGCCTGCCTGCGGAACCTGGACTTGTGCATCCCCACGGTCGTGTGAGAGACTCTTTTAAAATCTCATATTATTGACAGATATCTCCTGTTGATTCTGTTTCCCGAGAGAACCCCGACTAATACATCATCCAAAATCTCCCATAACATATAAATGAAGAACACATTTTCCAACTCATTTCTGTGAGATATCTAACTCAGACATTCAGAGAAAATTATTTAATTAAATATTAGCAAGCAAATTAAATTCAGTACGACAATAAAAGATTAATACAAGTAGGATTTATCTCAGGAATAAAAGGATTGCTGTATATTAAGAAATTAACAACTCTATGCTGTGATTAAAATATGCTTTAAAATAAATAGAAAATTTCAGAATCTGTAGACAGTAGCAGATACGAGCATCTGTAGATAAACTGGGAAGTAAAGGTTTCCCAGCACCTTGCCTGCTGCAGGCCTCGTTTGCTTTGGCTTCGGGTAGTGGTTTAAGGTAAGTGTCTTCGGCCATACTTGCTCCACAGCAGGGTTTTGCCCCATCAGCCAAGATGCTTCATCTCTGCTGACATTACTTATGGGCAAATGCTTTAACCTATTATCAGCACTCTGCAGTTACTGTTCCCTTAAATGCTGGACTTGCTCTTTTTGCAAAGAGTCCATGCATTTCATAGGCTGGTGTATTAGCTCTTCAGCAAGAGGCTGCAGTTTCTAGTGAAAGCAGGTAAAAGCCAGTTAACTGCAGATTAAATAAACTAGCAGCAATTCACTCTGCATGGAATCTGATAGAGATTTCAAAGTTAGAATGGAATTGAGTGTCATATAGAAACTGTCATTCTCAAGGTGATTAGAATTTTCTGTATCGACAAAATTCTTTTATTCTATTAAAGATCAAGGATCTTTAATTTTCATCTCTGCAGGCATTAGTCATCAATCTTTAGCCTGGATTACTTTAGCCCTTTCCGTACTACAGAACTACCACTCACCCCGTGTTTTGTTTGTTTTTATCACCGCTAAATGTTGCCTGTGTATATTTGTTTGTTTGAGCATGCCATCCAACTTTAAAACCAGTGATCCTTTTCCATTACAAATCTTATTTAAAGCTACTTAGGGTTTTGTTCACACACATGAAAGTTTTCTAGAAAGTAAGCAATAACGTTAACCTAATAACAAAATTTTAATTTCTCTTCCTTTTTCTTTTTTTTTAACCCAAAATAAATTGAAGTTGGAAGACTAGAGGAGGAATAGAATGGGAAGAGTACATCTATTAGTTATTCCTGGAAGTTACAAAAGATTCATGTATTTTACTTGCCAAAAAAAGTCAGCTTATAATTAGTGTAGTTAAACTGACCTGTGAATAAAGACGGGGAGGAGGCTTGATGAAGTTACAGCACACAGGAGAAAAATATTTTTTTAAAATCTCACATCAGAGGACTATAAACAGCGACTGCAATATGTGACTGGCTTAGTAGAGGGCTGGCTCTGCCGGTAGCCAGCTGAGTCCTTCTTCTCCTTGTCTGCAAAGTGGGAGCAGGTATGCAGGCTCTTTGCATCCCAGCATCAGAGGATGCAGGGTCAGAGGAGGAGACAAGGAAGGAAACAGACGTTTTATTGAATGGACCACATGTGAACTGTCAGGTATGCCACTTATTAATTTAAGGGTCTTCTGAGGTAGATTTTACATTGGAGGAAACAAATATTTCGGGGTTGGTGACTTTCCTGAGGTCATGCCTGATGAAGCCAGGATTTTAGTTAAGATCTTCCTCTGTAGACACGTTCCCCTAACGGGACCCAGGAATTAAGAGTTATGACTCGAGGAAAAGGTTCTATTTTCAAATATATTTTGGTAATTCAGGGATAAACAGAGGTGCAACGCTGCACCTACACAGGACTCCGAGCTGCTCCAGTGGGGCCGCAGGCACTGCGGAACTCCAGGAGGAGGCTCTGGCTCAGGATGGGCCCAAGCTCATGGAGCACGGAGACTTTTCATCCTGAAACTCCGACCAGGCCAAGTTGTTCGTGCAACGCCCTTTTCGGAACACTAAACTCTACGGAGCTGTGGCCTTGAAGACATGATGTATCTCAATGGTTAGAGGAAGGGAGAAGAAGATATGGGAACCCATGGTGAAGAGTGGACTTTGTTATATGAGATGACAGAATTTTCTAGAAACTGTTTAAAATGAACTGTTACGGAATGTATTTGGAGTAGCATTTTAAATACTATAACTGATAGAGAAAATCAAATCTAATAATCCAAGAAGAAGATGATAAGGGCCCACATGGTGCTGTAACAATAGATAAGTTCTATGTCTTTTGGTTGCTCTTAAAAGGTAGGTGTGGTCTATATGTTTATTGACAGAAGACACAGACTTGGGATTCAACAGGTTCATCCATCCATCTGTTAATCCATTTACTCAATACATCTTTATTAAGCATCCAGTACATTTTTGGCACTGTGTTGTAGGCACTGAGGGTAGAGTATTGGACAAGATAGATATGAATCCTGCTCTTGTGAAATGTACAGTCTACCTGGGAAAATGTCACCTAAATTATTACAGGTGTTTTTATTATGTAATTTAAAACTTTATAGGGCTCATGGGAGCATATTATGGACAGACCTAGCCTTGTTTAAGGGCTTAAAAAATATCAGTTCTGAGACATTACTTGTGTGATTTAGGGTGCATTATTTACATGTTACAATGGTTAATTTCCCTCATCTATAAATGAGTTAATATTTTTACTATCTTATAGCATTCATATGATGCTAGCTATAAATGGCATAACATATGTGAAATCACCAAATACCTAATAAGAGTAATAGTGTTAGCTAATATTTACTCATATGCCTGCCATGATTTTATGTCATTTAATCCTCAAAACAACACTATAGGTTAGGGCTAAGTGCTATCACTTCCCCTCATATTTTACACATGAATAAGTTGAGAAGTTGAATGGTTTGTCCAACCTGTCAACTTTAGAACACGGAGGGTCTGGGAATCAGACCTAGGCAGTCTGACTGCTAATCCAAGCCCATCATCACAACTCTGCAGATCCAATAGCATGCTAAGTGTAGGCGAAGCCAACAAGAGCAGGAGCTCATCGTGGTCCTCAGTGCATCCCCACGCGTCCAGCATTGGAACAGCGTCATTTAAAAAGATACTGCGAGACTGGTCTTGAGTGTCTTGGATCCCTTAGTGATTAGAAGCTGAGACAGTGAGTTTAATGGTTTTATTTGTTTATTCCCATGTGTAGGGGTCACTTGGTTTGTTGTTATTTTGGCTTCAACTATGAAGATGAGAATTTGTTTATGTTGCAGATGTTTGTTCAGTTCTGGGAGTGATGCTCAAGGCATTGTTGAAATAACACGAATTCAGGCCATTCCGACCGAGGTTAGTTTGTAACATATGGAGAGTGTATATGCTGCCAGCGCCCTGTCTTTGAGTGGGTGGAGGAAGCCTGCCAACTCTCACGCTCAGGAACACATGCTTTGGCCAGTGGCTGTGAACACTTTAATGAGAGGAGTGTGAGTTTATACATGAAAGTCCCCTATATAGAAGCAACCGGAACCACGGGACATGTACCCGGCTGTGGACATAGAATAAGGGAAGCAAGGAGTGAGCCCCTCTCAATCTTCTCCTGACCAGCGCCGTCTAATCCAGCCTGCCATGATGACGACAACGTTCTCCATCTGCGCCGGCCAACGCTGCGACCCCTCGTAAGCACCTGAAATGTGGCTGCTGTGATGAAGGGACTGATTTCTTCATTTTATTTAATTTTATTAAAGTAGATTTAAATTTAAACAGACACATGTGACACGTGGCTACTATACTGGAGAGCACCTCACTGGACCAGTGGTTCTCGCAGCTTCAAACATTTATGGGCTGGGAGGATGAGTGAAGAGAAAGAGATTGTGGAAGAATGAGCCAGCGCAGAGAAGTGATGCCTGGTAGGTGGTCTGCCAGGGAAGAGAGGGGCCAGAGCGCCTCAAACTTGCTCAGTTCACGATATCATTAATGTCTCAGCAGTTTTATCTTTCACAGTACCCCAAAACCAAAAGAAACACCTAACCCTTCCCTGGGTTAAGTAGTTGGGTTCAAACAACTTAGTAGTGTTCACAAGATGGCCAAGTGGACATTTCAGCAGTGTAAGCAAAGAAACAAGTGTTCCGCGCCAAGGAGACAAGATGCAACAAATGCAGGAAGGAACTGATCAGGACCATTTGGGGAGGGCGGATCATCAGGCCAGCTAGTGCTTCCTATCTTCATCCCTGAACTGCAGGCCATCAGTGCACCGTGAGGATAATTCTGAGCACCAGAGGCTCAGGTCTAATGCTCAGAGCAGCTCCAGAATGCACAGGAATCTGAGTTAAACCCCTGCCAGCTCAGGATTAACTCAGGAACTTTACTCCCTGTAAAAGGAGTTGACTTTAAATCACACAGTGTAGAGTGAGAGGCATTTTAATTGTTTGTAAAATGAAGATACCATGAAGTGGGTTCTGATTCCCATGCATGGTATCAGCTGACTAAAGGAAATGCTTGTCTTCCGGTTCTGTTGCCCTTCTACTACCTCTGCCATTCTCACTTCATGGTCCACGGGGACCCTCTGCCCTTGTGTCGCCTGTGCTGTTCTCACCTGCAAGGTCCGTGGGACCCTCTGCCCTTGTGCCACCTGTGCCGTTCTCACCTGCAAGGTCCGTGGGACCCTCTGCCCTTCTGCCACTTGTGCCATTCTCACCTGCAAGGTCCGTGGGACCCTCTGCCCTTCTGCCACCTGTGCCATTCTTACCTGCAAGGTCCACACAGGGACCCTCTGCCCTGGTGCCACCTGTGCAGTTCTCACCTCATGGTCCCCGGGGGCCTCTGCTCCGTGTGGGTCTCAGAGGCCCACGACTAGTGGCACCAGCTTGCTGCTGCTTTCTAAAGTGGCCGCCCCCTTCCACGCTCCTCCCTGCTCTGCATGGATAATGGTAGAAGCACATTTCCCAGGCTGGGGCCCGGCCTATGTCCCTTTTCCTTTCCCCGACCCAGCTGCAGTGGTGCTGGTGGCAACCCTGCCTAGTCCCTTCCAGCACATGGTCCTGAATGCCAGCTGCCTTATGTGGGATCCTTTCCCAAAGGTGCAGAAGTCGGAGAAGAGCAGATCCTCATCGTATGGATTCTATGCCAGTTTGATCAGGGAAGCACTTGGAGTCAATGTTTTCTGGGACAATTCCTTGGTCACAGGTTTTTGGTAATGCCGGAAGCAGCACTGAACCCTTCCTGAGAGCCTGGGGCAAGGTGAAAAAGAGAAGGAGAAGGATGTCCCTGGGACTCTCGCGCACTGGACAAGACAGACATGAATCCTGCTCTTGTGAGATGTGGTCTGCCCTAGGGGTTACGTAGTCATGGTGAGCCTTTCCCTTGGACCCTCCAGCAGGTTCATTCCCACCACAGCCAGCCCCCCTCAAAAGAATAAAGAGCAATGCACGTCTTTGACAAGACAAACTCTTATTGCCTCTTGGGCTTCTGAGACTTCTGGCATCGTCTCTGAGGAGCTTGTGTAGGTGACTCCTGTTCTCTGGTGGTGGTTTGATGGCTGCTGATTAGTTAAAACCTGATTAGTTAAGTTCTTAGTGAACTATCTTTAAGAGAGTTTGAGCTTTAACTCTTGCCAATACTGAACCTGGACCAGAGTTTATGGTCTAACTGCTTCACATGTGATTCTAGATAGTAGTAAAAATGTTTAAACCACAAACACAATGTCAGATCTTATGTTTTTTTGTTTTGTTTTGTTTTTTTCTTATTCAAAAGAATAATTTCCTTTTCCCCGGGTTCCCTCCCTTTCTTTCCCTTAGATAAGACTCTCAGCTCCTTTTCAACACCACGTTTTTATGTATGCTATGGATCTCTTCATGCTCTTCTTTCTATAAGGCAAACTCTTTTTCACTAATAGAAAGTTATAGTGAAGTTATCTAAAGGCAGCACACGGAACAGTAAACCATGCTTATATCAAATCCCACCTAAATGGGCAGCAGGGGAAAGAATATACATGCATATGTACAGACAAACCACAACTACTGATGATCCACTAATATTCTGTCAACAAACTGAATTTAGCAAATCAACAAATGAGGAGTAGAAGTGATTAAACTGGAATCTAATGAAGGCACTGTCTGTTACAGAAGCTTATAAAAGTTTGAGCTTCACAGCAGAACCGTCAGCCTGATCCTGAGTCATTTAGAGTCTTATATTTGTTCCTGGACTCAGGAGCCTTTTCTTTTACTATATCAAAAACGTAGATAAGAAAAACAATTTTTTTTAAAGAAAAGGTAGATAATGCAGCTAAGATAATGAGAAGTTAGCTGTTATTTTCATGAAAACACAACTAGATTTTTTAACAAATCCTTTTTTAACATTATAATCATTTGAACTGTCAAAACAAAAGGAAATAGGTGTTTAATTACAAAAATAATTCATGCAGTGATTCATAAGTGAATTCTCTCATGTTGTTTACAAATTCATACACTGTCCTTGAGTCCCAGAATTTGCATTTGGTCTCTTGTTTAGCTGAACAATGCTGAAAAATGCTACATTTCTAAACAGATTTGGAGGGTAGGTTATTCTGGCTAAAGTCAATAGGAATTTATGTTCCACTAGAGAACTCAAAATCTACAGATTTAAAACCATACAGTAGGCGAGAGAGAACTTGTTTTGGGGAGGTGACCCAAGCTAGTTTCCTGGAGAGGGATATCATTAACTGGTCCACCTTAACTCAGCACTGCATTTTCTGTAGCTGAAATGAAGAATAAATGAAATCTCATTCAATGGGGTTTTTGCTTCAGCGTGCTCAGATTTTTAAATGCATGCACCTAAGAAGATAGGCTGAATCTACTTTTTTTGCAACTATAGTCGCCATCCTTTCTATTTGCCATTTACTTTGCATGAATAAAGGTTCATTTTTACTTCATTTTGCTTCAAAGTAACAATTTAACTTTGTTGAAAATGTTCTGAAAAGCATCTAAGAACTGTGCAACCATTCTTAGAAATTGATTCAAAGGAAATATTGGATAATTTTATATTGGATACTTTTAAAAAGCTTCATTTTCAACATTCTGGAAATGCCCCATTGATTCAAGGAGGAAAAGAAGCTTCATCTGGTTTTAGAAGTAACTGTAGGACAAAATAAATGTTATTTCTATTTAAGTTATTTTGGGGGGTAGGGATACCTGGATAAAGTATTAAGAAAGTAAAAAAAAAAAAAAAAAATCCGAGAACTCTCTTAACAATATTACCAAGACAGGCTAGTTAAAGAAAAACGTCACACACTGCCCAAAAGAAGCCAAAAAAATGATTCAGCAAGTCTGCTGCCAAGACTGCAAATGACTTTACATAATTTAATTAAATTTAAATACAGTGAAAGGGTAAAGCTTTGTTACTCAAATGCTTATTTCAACATTTTGAGCTACTGAGTGAGAAAAAAAATCCACAATGACCTTGCTTTGGTGTTTATCCTGTGACTGTCCCTCCTTTGTATATTTGGAAGCAGATAACTAGTTTTCTAAGTTTCACAGGTCTACAGCCTGAGGAGAATTTTGCCCCAAGACAGACTGCATGCTTATAACTGATTTTGATGAGATTTTGTACTTAGCATTGTTATGGAAATGATTTAAGGAAGGCTTTTTTAAATATTGGGATCAAATAAATGTATTTTGCATATGGAAAGAACATGTATTTTGGTGGTACAGAGGGTGGAATGTGTTGGTTTGAGTTTTTTATGTGGACCCCAGAAAATTATGTTCTTGAATTGAAACTATTGTGAAACTTTGATTAGATTAGGTCAGATAAGGGCCATTTGATTGATTGCTCCAGTAAGGCATAGCCTAGGATGGGTCTTAATCCTCTTACTGGAGTCCTTTATAGAAGGAAGAATAAGCCACAGATACAGGAAAAAAGCAGCAGAGACAGAGAAAAGCTGCAGAGACCCAGAAGCTGATAGAAAAGCTGGAATCAACAGAACACAGAGGCTGAGAGGAAGCCCCTTCAGACAGAAGCTGAAAGAGACGAAGCCAGAGGAGAGGGGAGAGACTCTGGAACCCGGCCATGTGCCTGATCGCTCACAGCTGAGCTCGGGGAGAAAGTGAGCCTGGAGAAGAAGCAGAGACACTGGCAGAGCTGCCAGTTTGCCTTGCCACATGGCAGGAGTCCAGGATCACCAGCAGCCGACCCTCCAGGAGAGAGCTTTGCCTGATGCCTTGATTTGGACATTTTTCCCACCTCAGAATGGTAAGCTTGTAAGATAATACACCCCCAGTGTAAAAAGCCAACTCATCTCTAGGATATTGCTCCCTGCAGCCTTTAGGAAATTAAACCAACTATGTAAAAACAGTTATTTGCCTAATAGCTTATTACAAAAATAGCATGTGTTTGTTGTTTTAAAAAATGAAATATAGATATACAAAAGGAATAAAAGCAGAAGAAAGAGGAAGACACCAATCATCCACCCACCCAGAGAAAACCACTTCTGCACATAAAAATAAGAAAACTGCTCATACTGTTTTATGACTTGTCTATTTAACAATATATTGTGACTATCTTGGCAAGCCATAAACTTTATTTCCAGCCTTACAGGTTAAGGAGTGCATTGCATGACCGTGCCATGGTTTCTTGGTTCATCTTTTCTTGAACACTTAGATCGTTCCCATTTTTCGCTCTTATAAAAATACTGCAATGCGCTCTTTCTAGTTGCTTCATTGTAGGAACATCCTCAATTACTGCCTTAGGATAGTTTTCTAAAAATAGAATTGCTGAGTCAAGGGATATAGGCTTTGACAAATATTGCCAAATTCCTTTTAGAAAGTTTGTTCAAATTCGTACGCCTACCAAGAGAATAAAAGATTTCCATTCCCCATATCTTGGTCGACATTATTTTTAATATTTTTATTAATTTTTACCATTTTGTAAGCAAAATATATCTCTTCCATTTAATTTCCATTTCTTAAAGGTAAGCTTGAACAATTGTATATATTTATTAGCCACTTGGTGTTTCAAATAATCATGTAGCATATGTTTGGATGATTTTCTTTTTATTGTAGGTGAAATGTCTGAAAACCACTGAGGATCTATTTCCCACCAAAGAATAAGAGAACAAAGAGTCCACAATTTTATTAGGTGACAAAATGATTCTAAATTATAAATATTTAATTTTGGCAATAAAATCACAGGTGCCTCCTACATATGTTTAAGCAGTTTCTAGTATTTTGTTTCAAAGAAGAAGAATGCATGAGTACAAGAGCAGACTATAAATTCTTCCAATTAAGTGTGTTAATTGGTTGAAGGCCGGTAAAATGTCGGCCCAAACGCACGCCCATCAAGGCTAGCTGCAGAAGCCTGGGTCACCCTGTCTTGCAGTATTGTATGTTTGCTGGGCATCTGGAGACGCCTAATAATTTTTGGCACCTTCTTTCAGCTTCTTAGCCAATGAGAGCAAACATTAAGTGCCACATTGAGATAAAAATGCAGTATCAACTCTCCTATGGACAAGCTGCCAAGGGCTGGGGTCGGGTCCTGGGGACGGACAGGTATACAGCCAGCGATGGGAAGACGATGCCCCCGTGAGCCCGGCCTTCCTCACCGGCTGTGCAGCTGGCGGCATGACAGAGGGAAGACCCGGCTCTACCCAGGTCCCCCCTCCTCT
>JAQZBX010024468.1:0-15369 GCA_029593785.1 Cabassous unicinctus
AGGGGCTGTATTGGGGTGATTTAACAAAGAGGGCCTAGTAAAAAGCCCAAGTCACATGAAGTTCCTGAAAATATCACAGAAACTGAACCAACACAATCACATCCCCCTTGGGTGTAAAGGAGGATTGAACTAAGAAAGACCTTCCACATTCAGGAGGGAATTGTGTCTAAAGTGTTTATGTATGCACCAGCCATCAACAGGATATCCAGTGTGACTAGAGCCAGGAAGATACTGACAATTCTATGTGTATTATTTCCATGGATCAAAGTCCAAATCTTGTAATAGTGCAACTTGATTGAGACTACTTTGGTGTGCCTGTGGGTGGAGATGACCTTCTTCTTTTTTCCCCTTCTAAAATAAACCCCTGAACCAGGAAGCTGTGATAAATCCTGGAAACTAGATGCTACCCCCAGGCTTGGAAGAGTAGAGTGGTAAACCCTGAATTGGCTTGAAAACCTTGAAGTTATGAAGTATACTCAGAAGTGATTAAAATACTGCTTGTTTCACAAGGAGAAATTGAATTTAAAGATGTTTGCTAAGTTTATTTTTTGAAAGCTAAAAATGTATTTATGACTGTTGCTTTTCTAGCTTGTGAAAACTTATACTTTCTAAACTATGAAAACTGACTCCTTTATTAACTTTTTTTGCTAATACATAAACATCTAATAACAGGGTATCCAGTAAAATCAGTAATAAATGAAGTGAGTTCATTATGCCATTAAATTTCCCTGGCCAGTGCACTAAAATATGAAATTAAATAAAATATATGAATATTTAAAAGCAAAGAAAAATAAGTTAAGGTAATTATTTTATCAGACTATGTTATTTTCTTTATATCATCCTAAACCTATAAAATGCATTTTAACACATTTTACAGAAAATATTTAACAAGAAAAATCATGACTACCTAGACCAAATAATTAGAAATATTCAAAATTATAATGTCAAAAAATATAGTATACAATAAAAGCTCTAAAATATATTTAAATATTAGAATAAGAAAAGAACACATAGCTACAAACCTTCACTGAGAGATTTGCAGAATCCTCCTAAAGAATATATGGATATATGGTAGTTCCGATAACCTGCTCCTGAAAAAGGTAATTATTTTTCTTGATGTTCTTTTTATCAAGGACATTCTGAAGGCCTGATTAAAGAGCATCTCAGGCACACACAAAAAAATGCCATTCTTTAAATACAAGTCAAAGCCACCTGTGATACATTTTTTCATAATGTAGATCACTATTTTTAAAGTACAATCTGTTCTTTAATTACTTATAATTGTAACACAATCACTATAAGTATCTCTAACAAATTTGATATATTGACCAAAATAATTATTAAACATCTTTAGAAGAAAGTAGATAAGAAATGCATATTACTTAAGCATTGAAACAATTGGTCCTAACATATAAACAAACAAATAAATGAACAAATTTTAAAATAATTCTTTCCATATAAAGAAACAAATGTGTTATATGCCTTAAAAGATCTAAAATCAATGGGTAAATATTATTACATTTTTATTTTTAGAATTTGAATTTCTGTGAAAAATCAAGATAAATCTTAGAATTCCTTGCCATTTAAAAACATATAAGTGTATTAAATAATTAAACAACAACAACAACAACAAACAATTGACACGTATAGGGACCTATTCAATTTATCTCAGAATGGGAAAATGCAATCCACATATAATTTCAGAAATTATAGAGGTAAAACTTTACTATTGAAATTTTAAGGTTTTGAGGCAACAGTGAACATCAAATATGTTTTAAAAATCAGTCATTAATGGGATAGCTATTTTCCACAATGAAATACTTTCATAAATGCAATATATTTAATATTAGTGGGGTTATACGTACATTAAAAAATAGTCAATAGAATAATTGACAAGAAGGCCAATCAGACAGCTCATCAAATAATGTAAAAGGGTCAGTGGACATATGACAACAAAAGAGTTTAATCTCAGTCCCAATAAACAACTTGAAAATAAAAACACATTGAGAAAAAGGACATAGTTTCTCCACTCCACCCCCTCTTTAATTTTTTCAGGTGAAATTAATGTCCAGCCAGGTCAGTTTCCTGAAGCCTTCTGTCATGGGGTTAGGAGTATCTTTTTGCAGACTGTGCAAACTCAACCCTCTCACAAAGTAATGGAGAAAATCACTGAAACAGGAAAATGAGCTGAAACCCCTGAGACAGGAGAAATGGAGATTATCCTGCTGCTACTTCCTTTAACCCAGAACAGTCATTAGCTCCACTTCTGGAAAGGTTAGTGACATGAATTCCCAGATTTCACACCACTTCATTTTCTCTGATCTCAGGTGGGTGAGGGAAACCCTTTCCCTTATTATATGAATCTCAAGGTAATGTCTTTTAAAAAGGCAGATTTTGGCAGAATAGTTTATTTTCATTATATATGAGTAAGTAATTTCAGCCCCTCGAGGCTGTATGAGAAGAGCTAGGCTTAGATTTATACAAAAAAAGGACAGTGAAATATCATAGTAAGCCTGAAATTTGCTGTTCTTAGTCTCTAAATTCCACTATTACAGTTTCATTCTTAAAAGAAATCCCTCTAAAATTGAAACCAATGCATTCATTTTTGTTATTATTTAGCAGCATTATTTATTTAACTTAATATTATATATAGTCTTGCACAGTGTTTTATAGCTAATTACAGATGGGGAAAATATGATCACCTGTTACCAAAGATACTTTGAGATATTTTCCATGATTTGTCACTACTAATGCCTAAATTTCCCTTTTTTGTATATATTTGTAAAATATTACAATAGAGAGCAAGTACTTTTATCTTTTTAAAAATATGTTTTTATTAGAGAGACTATGAACCTACAATACAATCATGCATGTATGGATTTCCCATACAACACGCCTTCACCAACACACTCAATTGTTGTTTAACATTTGTTACAGATTATGAGATATATCATCAGACTATTACCACTAACTATGGTATATAACGTAGATTTGGTATATTTTTTCCATATCCCCCTATTATTATCACAGTACATCTTTGGCATTGATGAAAGAATAAAACAGTATTTCTGTTAACTATAGTTCAGAGGTTGTATTAATTGTATTTTTCTCATGCTTCTTCACATTCTTAGCACCTTGCAACAATGAGGCACATTTGTTCTCATTCATAGAAAGATATTCTAGTATTTGTGCTGTTAACCACAATTCTATTCCACCTCTGGATTCACTATGTTATTCAGTCCCTAGATTATTCTCTAGAATTCTTTCAATTGATATTTACATTCATAGACTACTCTTTTCAGCCACAATCCCATTTATAAACCAGCTGTATTAGTTCTACTCCCAATGCATTCTTTGTTGCAACAATTTTAATTGGCTTTTGTAAGTTCTGCAAATATAAACATTGCCCCATTTATTGTAGTATTTCTTACTTTCAATAATTACATGTTTATTTCATGGTCAAGGATGTGTAATCTGGGTTCTGTCATGAGGAATGACTGAGAAAGTTGCTATTACTAAATTTAGCATTGTAGTGAGAAAGAAAGCCAAAGCTTTCTGAGGGCTGTGTATGCTCAGGATCAATGAAGGCTAAACCTTGGGACCTCATTAAAGGGAAAAGCTCAGGACACACAATTTTGATGCAATTTACACTTTAGTCAGAATTTTACATATTCTAAATTATCTGGGTTACATTGGTCATTTGAATACTTTACAGGTAAGCACGTATTGAATATCTACTAATATATTTTGTGTTGTCCTAACGATTAGGTTTGCAAAAATAAATGAATGGAGGACATTATGTGGTTTGGCAAGCCATCATTTAAGCTAAGAATGTTAGTTAATTTGATAAATGTGCAAAGAGAAATAGTACAAGATGCCACTGGGATAGGAGAAATGAGTTATACATTTATTTGAGATCAAGGAAGCCTGCTGCAAGAAAAAGAGGACAGAATACTTTACTTTATTAGCCATTAAGTAAATTAAAACCAAAACCACAATAAGATGCCATTTCACATACAGTAGAATGGTTACTAAAACAAACAAACAAACAAACAAACACCAGAAAATATTATCTGTTGGAAAGGATATAGAGAAATATGTACATTTGTTCATTGTTGATGGGAATGTAAAATGGTGTAGTCACTGTGGAAGCCAGTTTGGCAGTTCCTCAGAAAGTTAAGTATAGAATTATCATATGACCCAGAAATCTCATTTCTAGGTATATACCAAAAGAACTGAAATAAAGGACATGAACAGATCTTTATATACTGATGTTCACAGTTGCCTTACTCAGAATTGCCAAAGATGGAAGCAAAACAAATATGTCTCAAAAGATGAATGGATAAACAAAATTGTGGTATATATAAACAATTGAATATTACTCAATCATAAAAAGGAAAGTTGTTCTTGATACATGTGACAAAATGAAATTTGAAGACATCAAGTTGAGTGAAATAAGCCAGAAACAACAGGACAAACACTGTATATTTTCCCTTATATGTAATAATTAGAATATGAAATTTCGTAGAGTCAGAAACTAAAATAAATTTTACCTGTGTCCAGGATAAGAGAAAAGAATGAGGAAATGATGCTTAATAGATATAGAGTTTCTTTTTGAGGTTATGAAAAAGGTTTGGTAATAGGGGTGATCTTAGCATAACATTGCTAATGTAACTAACACCATTGACTTGTCTATTTGAAAGTGGTTAAAATGGGAAATTTTCTCTGTGTGTATATATATATTTATATATAACTGATGTAAAATTTTTAAAAAGACCATACAACAGTACAGCACTCAGATTGAACACTAATTCTTTTTTATACCTAATATAAACAGTAGACAATAGTTAATAATATAATTATAGTAACATTGATTCACCAATTTTAACAAAGGTATCACACTAATACAAAATTTACTAATAAATGTGTTTGAGGGGGTATATGGAACTCTCTACTTTGTGCATAATTTTTCTATAAACTTACAAATCTCTAAGTTCACCTTCTTTTCTGGTATTTTTATGGGTTGAGGAGGACCAAGGTCACAGCAGTAAACTAAAACATTGTAATGGGACAATAAGTAGACACATACTGTTCTCACGGGATACAGCTCTGAGTTGTCCCTGTTTGCTGACCACCAATGTCTTTCCTGAATTATTCCTTGACAAATATCCTGGAGCTTTGATAACCTGTTTCCTACTTTTAATACTACCCAAGGTTTGTTCTGACCTCATGGCCCACTTCAGCCTTACATTCCAATGGCAGACATAGTTGGTCTTCCTGTTTCATTCCTTCTTAAATACTATAACAAAGGCTCTGACCACACATTTTATAAGAAGGAAATCAATGATTTTTTCTTACTGTGTGGCCCACAAATAATTATTCATCCACTCCAGCCTTCTACTCTCTAAAGTTTAACATGGATTAAGTTGCTACTCTGAGGAAATTCTATGAGGATTTAATGGATAATTCTTCCAAAACAGCTAACACAGGACACATGCTCAATAAGAGTGAGCACTTGCCTACTTTTTTCTCTGTCTACTTTGGCTTTTCTGAAGATAGTTTTTCATGTATTGCCAACATTGCAACCACTTCAATCTACTCAATAGCAATCAGAGTTGCAATTGAGAATGTCAGACTCTATGCTTTTAGGAGATATTTACCTTATAAAATATACATGCCCTCACAATCCCTTGAAACTCCAAAAGACGAAAGAATTTTATTTGTGGATACTTTCAAGAAGCAAATGATTGTGAAACACAGTTGTCATAATCTGATTCTTCATTTATATTTTCACTAAAGAAAATAAAAATAGATTACATTTGAATGAACCATTTCATGCCATCAATATTGTGAGGGATATATTGGAGATATTTGGATAACTGTGGATCTGGGGATTACCAGTGATTCTCACTTCTATATACCAATAAGTTTGTTAAGCAGGAAGCAGAAATTTTGTTATTTATGTAACTGACCATTTACAGAAAGGCAGAGTATTTCTACATCACAACCGTAGTTGTAAGGTAGAAATACTTAGACCATTTTATCAAAGTCTTTCTCTAAATTCAGCAATGCAAGTTCCCTAATAAAACCAGAGGGCATGGCATAGTAAATAAATAACTCACAGTCACATATGAATCTATATTCCTCTCCATTCTCAACTGGAGGACCAAGTCTCACTTTTTTCATCTAAGCATATCTGGATGATCAGATGGAGAGCAAAATCTTTTCAGCCACCAGTGTCGGTTTATCTAGTGAGAAGAGTGTTGGAAAGATGGAGGCAGCTAGATGACTCTGCCTGCAGGGATTAATTATTGTGCAGGGTGAAACTTTGCAGTCCATCTGGGAAAATGAGATAATGTTCTTTGAGCTGTCTAGAGAGCTTGCTCTGGGAATATTTTTGTTATCTATAATTAGAGAGTTTTACAGGTGTTAACCATTGTGTAAGAATATGGATTTATAACATGATTGGTTTTGTTGTTAACATTTTTTCCTTAAACATTTCTATCATGTTAATTTTCTTTATGCTTACATAATTACTGAGAAGAAGTGGACTGTCATTTTTATCTTTGTTCATTTTCATATAAATTTGTTATTACTTATGAAAGTTTTTAATATTTTATTTTCATCACAACTTTCAGCAATCTTTTTTATCATTTAACTGTGTGTGTGTTTGTGTATTTTTATATGGAGGGAGGAGATTTTGATTCAGTGTTACATTTTATTTATCATTTTTAGAAAATTCAATTATATTATTATTATTTTATAGTGTTGAATATGCTTTTATCATAAATTTTCATTTCAGAAATTGGCTTTCATCTCCAGAAAGTTTATTTAGTTCTTATAACATAATGAGGAGAGAAATATCTTTTACTTTTCTCCTTATTATGATTATTTTTTTCTTTAAATACATGAACATAATTAAAATAGGTCTTTTAATACTTGTATTGATGTATACATGCACCTAACAGCATAGCTCTAAAATATATGAAGCAAATGCTGATGAAATTTTAAGGAGAAATTGACAGTTCAACAATGGTAGTAGGAGACATTAATACATCCCTTTCAATAATGGATAAAACATCTACAGAGAAAATTAAAAAGGAAATAAAAGATATGAATGATACTTGAATCCAACTAGTACTAACAGACATATATAGAACACTTCAGTTAAAAACAGAATATATATTTTTCTTGCATGCATATGGATCACTCTCCAGGATAGTCCATATATTATGTCAAAAAAAGCCTGAATAAATTCAAAAACATTGAAATTATACAATGCACCTTCCATGACCACAATGGAATGAAGCTAGAAATCAATCACAGAAAGAATCAGAAAATTCACAAATTTATGGGCACTAAAGGGCATACTCTTTTAAAAACAATGGATTAAAGAGAAAATCACAAGGGAAATTCGGTAGGAAATATCTTGAGGTGAATGAAAATGAAAATAATACATACCAAAACTTAAGGGATGCAGCCAAGGCAGTAATGAAAGGGAAATTTATAGCTCTAATTGTTTATATTAAAGAATAAGAAAGATATCAAATCAGAGACAACCTCCAAATTGAAATAACTAGAAAAAGAAGAGCAAACTAAACCCCAAATAAGTAGAAGGAGGGAAATGCAAAGATTTGAGTGGAGATAAATAAAGTAGAGCAGAAAAAAATGGTGAGAAAAAACAAAACCAAAAGTCAAATCTTTGAAAATATCAATAAAATTGACTAACCTTTAGCTAGATTGACAGAGAAAAAAAAGAAATAAGTAAGGTCAGAATTGACAAGGAGGATGTTATCACTGACATCATTGAAATGAAAATGAGTATAAGAGGATATTATAAGCCAAAAGCATATCAACAAATTCACCTAGATGAAATGGACAAATTCCTAGAAAACACAAACCTATACTGACTCAAGAAGAAATAGAATATTCACTAGGGAATTTTACCAAACATTCCAAGAAGAATTAACACAAATCCTCATCAAACTCTTTCAAAAAATTGAAGAGGAAGAAACACCCCCCCAATTCATTCTACAAGACCAGCATCACCCTCATACCAAAGCCAGATGAAGATATCACAAGAAAATAAAACACATACCAATAACTGTTATAAATACAGATGCAACAATTCTCAACAAAACAGTAGCACACCAAATCCAAAAGCATAATAAAAGAATCATACACCATGATCTAGTGAGATTTATCCCATGTATTCAATAGTGTTCAATATAAGAAAATCAATGTAACACAACACATTAACCAAATGAGAGAAAAAACACACACAAATGATCATCTCAATTGACACAGAATAGTCATTTGATGAAATCCAGCAACTATTCTTAACAAAATCACATAGAAAAGAATGAATAGAAAGTAACTTCCTCAATATGATTAAGGCAGTATATGAAAAAGCTGCTGCTAACATCCTATATAATGAAAAAAGACTGAAAGACGTCCTTCTAAAATCATTAATAAGCCAGGTATGCCCAAAGTCACCACTGTTATTTACCATTGTATTGAAATTTCTAGCGAATTGAGCAAGAAAAAGAAATAGAGTGCAACTGAAATTGGAAAGGAAGAAGTAAAACTTTCCCTATTTGTAGATGATCTGATCCTATTTAAAAAAATTCTGAAAAATCTAAAAGCTCATTGAGCAAATGAATTAGTACAGTAAAGTGGTGACATACCATATCAACACCCATAAATCAGTAGTGTTTCTATATGTTAGCAATAAACAATTGGTTGAAGAAATCAAAAAAAAAGAACCCATTCACAATAGTAACTAAATAATCAAATATTTAGGACTCATATACAGGAAATTAAAAAATATAGATAAGAGATATCAAAGTAGATCTTAAAAATGGAAGGACATTCCATTTTCATGGATTGGAAGGTTAAATAATATGTTGTTAAATATGTTGTTAAGATATTTTAACCAGTAATTCTCTTTCAGATTTAAAAAAAGCATCAAAGACAATAGTATCTCATCTTGAAAGCCAGGTATGGGTAATCAGTCCAGACAAGCTGCAAGGTCACCGCTGCTCTCTCAAAAAAAAAAGAAAACAAACAAAAACAAAATTTTCAAGTGCTGTTTGTTTGGGTAAAACAAAAACTGTACCTCCTGTTATAATCAGTAAAGTAAAATGATTTCCCACACCACAAACTCCAAAACAACTAATGGCCTTTCAGAGCTTGTTGGGATATTGGAGACCATTCATTCCTCATTTAGCACAGATCTTAAAACAATAAAGCTCTCCAAAGTCTGTTGCCACAAGTTGATGCAATATCTTCCAATATAGCTGTAGGCTGGGATATGTCTCATGTCTCTCCCAGGGCTCGTTTATCTCCAGTTCAGCTGCTCTGCTCTCTTCACAAGGTCAGCTGTAGACTATCAGGCAAACTGCTCATCTCTCTTCCTGGGGCCTCTGCTATTTCTATTGGAGCCTTCACCTATCTGCTTCTCTGTGTATTTACTTCCTGGGGTTCCAGCACCGAAAAACTCCTACTAACTCCTCTGCCCTGTAGTTTTTTCTGTGAGTCTCCATCCACCAAGGTAGCAGGAAATCAGTGTCCTACTGATGTGGCTCAATGAAAGCCTTAATTATTATTTAATCAAGTAAAAGTGATTTTTAAGGTTACATTTCATCATTATCCAATTTGTAACAGAAAAACCCCAAATCTGATTTACGAGTTCCTAGGCATGAGCAGACTGACAAAGTTAAAGTGAGCACAAATTAGAACATGAGAGAATTTTACACACTTATCATAGTGAAAGACCTGAAGAAGCCATTTTCCAGGAACTTTTCAATTTTAATTGATGGCATTTGAAGAGGTTCCTTATTCTAGAGAAGATAGGTAGAAAAGATCAAATTGTTGCTCAAAGGCAACATGCTCACTCTGTGAATGTGAGAAAAACATAAAGGTTCAATATTCTTCCTCAGATAACCCCATAGAGAAAGAATACATGAGATGCTATTTAGCAAGAGCTTAAAGAAGCTAACAGTTGTTTGGACATTCTCTTTCAATAAATATAAATTAAAGAAAGGAAAACAAAACAACCATTAAAAAATGTAATTGTGTTTAAGAAAACAACTGATTGAGCAAGGTTTTATTTGGGAATTTCCAAATGTTTGTTATCTATTTTGGTGAATCTTGGCTACCTACCTCAGCAGTAGGGCAGACAGTTGAAGCCACAGACATTTGAAGTTATTTATAAAGATAATTCCTGAAATATTTGATATTTTATAAAGGTTTTGTTTTAAATCATCTTAATCTTTTAAGTTATTAATACCAAGTGCCTTTAAATGGCTATGGATATTTAACATTCAGTACTCCTTTCATAATTCTAGGTGGACCCCGTGGTCATCTTATTCTGAGTAACTATTAAAACTCCATAGCTAATAATATCATTAGTGAAATAATTAATATCAAGTCAAAATTGAGTTTCAACAGTAGTATTGACTCCATTTATAATAAAAATAAAGTTTTAGTAAATTCTGAAATATTAAACTTACTTATATTTCAGTTTAGCACTACTTCATGTTGTAGACTATGATATTTAAGACTTATCTGGGCAGGGTAAGGGTCATTTTTTCTATTAAATGATCATCTAGGCACTTATTATATTTATGTATGTATGTAATAATATGTATTTAGAATAAAATTGAAGTTTATTTTGAGTCAAATGTTGATACATTATTTTTTTTCTAAAATATTGTAAAAGATTACAGTGCATAATGGGGAATTAATCATTTACTGGAATCTGACTTCTTGGTGTACACTCACTATGGACTTTTGCCTCTTGCACAATATTTGGCAAAGGCATTTAGAATTTAGTATCTAAAAAATATCTGGCCCACTAGGGATGCAGGAAGAATATTAAGATATCAGTTAGAGATGTTGCCATCCCCACTTACTCTGTTTTCACTACTGAACTTAACAGTGACAGTCTTGATAATGTAAAATATTCCTACTATTGGTTGAAATACATTACTATTTGGTTCCTAGTCAGTATCTCTCATATGGAACTAAATGTCAGAAAGGTGGTGCATGTATAGTTGCTGTTCTGTAATAAGGTGTCATCTCTCGTTTCTTTCAAGTCTTTTCTCTGTCTTTGGCTTTATACAGTTTGAATATTTGCCTAGATGAATATTTTATTGTATTTTGCATGTTGGATATTCTTGGGGCATTCTTTATCTTTGATTAGGTGTCTGTCATTAGCTTTGGGAAATTCTTGGCCACTATTACCTCAAATATACCCTCTCCTCTATTTTCTCCTTCTCCTTTTGGTTTTCCATTACAGCTATGTTTCAATTTTTGAACTTGGAGGTGCACATCATTGCTATAAGGCAAGGAATTAAATTAATTTTATTGAGGTAGAAAATGAAGAAGCAAAATTTTCTTCAGTCATTGTTGACATTATCACTTTAAAAATGATAGTAATAAGTGAGTTTAGCAAAGTTACAGAAAGCTAGATTTGGTACAAAATCAATTGAATTTTATACACTAGAAAAGAAACAGAATTTTTTATTTATTTTTTATTATGAACAATACCCTCAAGTAATATGAAGTAGAAGTAAATCTGACAATAGTTGTGCAAGATATGCACACTGAAAATGTTTTAAAGCAAACACATTTTATCTATTGCCAATCTTCATTCTTTCACAATGTGTGAATTCAATTCTAAAAATCTCTTCTCTGAGAAGCATTTTGAACATATTCTACAGTTAGAAAAATTACTGCTGAAGAAGTAGTTTTGTTTTATTACTTTAACACATTTTTATGTGTACCTTTTGGTTTGATTTTTTTTTTTTTGGTGTGTTGCTTGATTGCAAATGATGAAATATTGTGAATAAAACATATGATAAAATAAAATGCAATTAATATTTTATAAATCTTAAAAAGTATGTTTTAAAGTATTCAATATGATAATTATATTTATTTAAATATATAAATATTTATATTATATATTTTTAAATGTTTAATTTTTCAGATGGTATAGAATTCATGCTCCTATATCTTTCATTGTTTGCTAATTATCGATATTGTTGTCAGGAAGACATTACTTAATTCTCTAATGGTAGAATGGATTTATCCACTTTTAAGTCTTAAGTCTTTCTTTTCATGACTTTTTAGGTTATATTATAAGTTTAATTGAATTTCAATCCTCATTTACTTGCTGATGGGTTAGAACTTTAAACATTTAAACTTTATACATTTTATTATTTTAATTTTGTTTTATGATATTAATATGTTTGCACATGAATTTTCTCAGGAGGTTTTGAGGCCTTCACAACATGACCGGCACGTCTCTTGTTGTCTCCCCGGCACAAAACATAGTTCCAGCCATGTTTCTTTGTATAAATATATATATTTTAAAAATATAGGATACATGTAAAACAAATACATTTATTTTAGTAGTGAGGCAGAATTTAAAAAAAAAATACCTACTCAACCATATTCTTAACAATTTTTATATGTTTCTAACTTTTAAAATATTATCCCACAATATTTTTCCCCACTTGGAATCTTTCAGACTCCATGCTTCATGGATGTTAACAATTCAACCATGCTTAAAGAATTTGTATACAAAACAAGCATGGAACATAACAGTTACTACTTGTATATAACTCTTTTATTAATTCCAGATATTATTTAAAGCAGTTTTTTCTAAAATAAAGTATAAATAATATTATACTTAAAAGTATACGCTTTTTAAAAAAATATAATTTTTCAATCTTATTGAATGTTTGTGGAACTTTTTGGTCTTGATCCTTATTCTGTATATAGATAAAAACTCCCATTAGAACCATCTAGCCAGTACAGTTCTATAGTAGAAAATGTGATTTTGGGGTTGCAATAAAATATATACTAATAGTGAGTTTGTTCTGTGACTGTCACAACCAGTACCTGAGCATATGCCAGGCACATGAGATTTTCTCCATAAGAGCTGAAGAAAAGATTGGGTAAATATAATCTTTAATGTTCTCTCACTAACTATGGAGAGTCTAGATTACATTTGAGTGTTTGAAATGGCTTATGGATAAGAAAAGAACACTTGTGGTACTCCATTTACACATATAAGAAAGTGCAAAGATTTGTCTCTATAATTGTGAGTAACAGATTAAGCATGTCAATTCCAAAATCACTGGCAATATATGACTGTGGAATAATTTAGTGTTCAAGACTTTGGGAGATGAGTAACAGAGATAAAACCACAAGCATCCTCATTCTTTTTGTTTTTAACAACAACTCTGTTTGCTAATCTCATGGGAGCAAGAAGCAGAGTGCTCATTAGGGAAGGAATTTCTCAATATTTGAAAGTCATGTTTAATTGTTTTCTGTCTAGTTTAATGCTGAATATCACCAGCAACTACTCAGAAACCTTTGGAATACTTCCATCTACCATATGACAGATATTTTAGCAAGCATTTAGTTTCTCTTACTTTTATTCTTGTTTATAATTTCAGACACAAAGTAACTGTTAGAGAAAAAAAAATCATTTAATCACAAAAGTTTCTAAAGTGACTAAATATCTGCCTTAAGATAGATGACATATGTTTCTTGAGTGTAAGTTACAGAGAAACAAAATACCATTTTTGTGCATTCTTTCTGAAATGTGACTTCAGAAAAACATATTTTAAAAAGGCTTGATATCATTATGGAATTTTATCAAGAATGTATCTGGCTTTGAAAGTGTTTTACCATACAACAGGGTGATCAGCACATTATAAACATTGAGATAAAAATTTTAAATTATTAGTTATATTCATCTGTGTTAAATTTTTAGTTTTTAATTGTTTATATTTTCAATTACTAAATGTACAAAATAAAGTTTAAAAGGTTTATATTAGTTATGAGAAGAAACTATTAATGTATTTAAGAGAAAAAAATGAAGTTAGAACTTAAAATGTATGGCTAACTTACTCACTTATAACAATTAAAAAGAAGTGAATATAATTTTGGTTTTAGGCTACAGTAGTATTGATCAATTCTTTTTTTATTAAATGATATTAAGCATTCTGTTGTAAGTTATTCATTTGTTTCATAGGGGAAGTGATTTCAGTATGAAATTCTTTGTGTTTAGAGCCTGCACAAATTAGAATGCTAAGTCATCTTATTATAAAAATTGACAGTAAATTTCTTCACCACACTATAGATTTTGACATTTCCTAAATGGACATGGTTTACAAATGAAAGGTTTTGAGGGATTTCTTCCAATAAGAATGAGAATAAATATTGCTTCCCACCAGGTACTCATTCACAGCAGTTCATGTGTTCACTTATTTTTCACCACTGCACATTCAAAGTGTAAAACCAATATAGACAGAAAAAATGCATTAAATTGGGAAAAAATGTAAGAATGATGGGGTCAATCTATATTAAAAAAAACATATCTTAAAGTTATTACAAGACTTAAGTGAAGGAGTGTTTAAATATTTTTTTCCTATAAACTGACAAAAAACATGTAACCAATATGTACACCTCGTTGCTCTCTATTTTTAAAAGAGTAGGAGTCTGCTGATTCAGCACTTTAGAGTAAAATTGATCATCACAATTTTAAATGATTGCACTATCTTCATAATTTTTCAATCAGTTAAATTAATTGAATTCTTAAATGGAAGGGAAAGCTGTTCACTTGGAGAGACAGGAAGACAAATCAAAGTTATTGTCAGTTAAGTTATCAACTATATTATTAGGAAATTATAATGCCAGCATAAGAACAGAAATATATATGCCTTTCCACCTTTCTTCATATTTTTCATTCCAAAGAATTGGCAAAATTTAAATAAAATATAAAATTAAATTAAATTATTCATTAATTTGGGGGTATATTTTGACAATGAAATTTGGGAATGAGTCAGAATATCTAATTGAAATTTCCAACATAGAATCTGAAATAGGGAATCAGAATTTAGAATATAGGCAAAGGAAAACAGATTTTTTTTTAGAGCAAAATCTATCCCTTCTCATCTCTTTATACTGTGTTGCAATGCTATGTTAAATTAAAATGATTATGTATATATATGACATATGAATTTTTAAAATGTATGAATTAAACTCTTAAGCGTGACAACTAGAGAAGTGAAAGGAAATGAGGGAAGCGGGTGTGGCTCAATGGATAGAGCTCCCATTTACCATATGGTAGGCCACGGGTTTGCTTCCCGGGGCCTCCTTGTGAGAGCAGGCCAGCCTGCTCAGCGCTGTGGGCTGATGCAGCGGGACCTCACAGCAGGAAGCAGGTGTGGCTCAATTGATAGAGCCCCCCTTTACCATGCGGGAGGCCCCGGGTTCGCTTCCCGGGACCTCCTTGTGAGAGCAGGCCGGCCCGCTCGGCGCGGTGGGCTGATGCAGCAGGACCTCACAGCA